>JBBPBX010006061.1:8666-69791 GCA_038048925.1 Garcialebias charrua
CTGTATAAATAAAGGTTGAATGAATGAATGAATGAATTGATTTTGCATTTTTAACATCACTCTCCAGAACATTCCACAATCCAACTCCCTGAATTGAGGTAGACCGTCCCTTTAAGCTGGTTCTGAATTGTGGTTTGATGAATATCTGTCCCTTTAAGATTGTAATAACTTTGTCTAAATTTCTTTGGATATTTAAAGGTAATGTGTTATTATGAGCCCTATACATAACTGATAAAATACTATATTCTACCAATTCCTGGAATTTCAATAAATTTAGCTGAAGAAACAAGGTGTTTGATGGGTGACTGAAATGTTTTCTGGTGATTACTCTTACAGCTCTCTTTTGTAAAATAAAAACAGGCTTTGTAATTGTTTTGCACGCTTTTCCCCAAACCTCAATACAATAGATTAAATGTGGAACAATGATTGTGTTATACAACATATACAGAGCTTTATCAATTAAAAAATCCCTGACTTTATATACAGGTACATGAACACACAGCATGACAATCACAAACACCTGGACAACAAAATGGAGGAGATAAGCAAGACAATTAACAGAGAGACCAGGGAGTGTAGGGATGGGGACCCATCACCTGAGAGCAACATGCTTACAACTGTTATCTTGAAGTTCTAGGGTGTAGAGAGCCACAGAAACGGTTATGGTAGGCCGGATTTGGCCCACGGGCCTTGAGTTTGACACATGCGATCTAGTGGTACTAAAAGTAACAAAAGAAGAAGAAAAAAACAGCCAAATATGTCAGCAGTTTAGCTAACAGACTTTGGAATGGGTACATTTTGTCCTTGTCAAACCTGTTGAAGAGAACCAAACTAAATACTCTGAAACTCAAACAACTTACTGTATAACAGTTCATGCACCGCTAGTTGGCAGTGTAGTGCAAATATTGCATAACTTGCTGCTACCAATTGTTGAATTTAATTAGCGGATTAGAATTAGCTTCCCCTAATTTTCATAAGACATTAGTGCTTTTGAAATTGCGGACCTAAATAAATTAATTAGTGCTTTAGAAATAGCGGAACTAATTTTTGGATTAGCGTTGCCCACCACTGGATTTCAGCATCAGGGGAATTTTCTGCGGATGACGCCGACATTGAATACGGGGAACAGGGAGAAGACCTCTCCCGCACCCCTGCGCCTGTGCTCCCGGAGACTGACTTTTCCATCCCTGCTCAGTTCGACTTGTGTCACAGAGCAGCGGACGCGCTGCAAATCCCATGGCCGGAGTCTCCACCTCGTCAACAGGTCACGAGGTTGGCAGGAAATTATTTTTATTCGAAGCAGCAGGCCGCCACGAGGCAAAGGATGCCTATCTTTCCAGATTTCCTCACAGAGCTGACTCGCACCTGGTCTCAGCCCAGAGCTCCCATGCTGCTCTCGCTCTCACAGTTCCTTGACATGGATGGGATGGACGAAGCGGGTATAGCCAATGTGCCTCAAATGGAGGACACGCTGGCGTCTCATCTGGCTCCCAAGTCATCCGGGACAAAACCAACTCTGCCTAGCAAAGCCTGTCGAGCCTCGGCTTCTCTGCTCGAGAAATGCTACAGAGCTCAGGGCCTCGCGGTACGTGTAATGAACGCGTCCGCCATGATTCAAGCGTACCTGGCTGAAAAACTGCAGGAGCTCCAGGTAACGACAGACAATCAAGCTGCCGCTGACGTGCTAGATGAAGCCCGCAGGGCAACAGACTTTGTGTTCCGCATGATGGGGACAGCAGCTGTTGTACAAGGCAGAGGAATGGCTTAGGTGGTCATCGCACAACGCCATCTGTGGATGACCCTAACTGACCTCCCGGAGGGACAAAGAATTCCTTTTCTCCACCATTCAATAGAACCGACGGGACTGTTTGGAAAAGCTCTGGATCAAATTCAAACCAGGCCGGACCAAAGGCGCAAACAGGCTGAGGCTCTCCGGGTAGGCATCCCCAGAAGAGCCCTCCCCCCCCAGGGAGTCAGCTGGAAGCAGAGCCCGGCAGCCTCGACACCACTCAGCCACACGTGCCCCACCGCAAAAGCGGTCGGCATACGAGGCTGAGCACCGGCAGAGACTACCGCCGGGCCCACCTCGGACCGAACACGCCTGGAGTAAAAACAGATTTGTTCCCCGCCAGGCGGACCGACACAGAGCCTCCTTGACAAATCGGGACACCAGTCAAAGCGTGCCTGATGAACCAGGCCCGCTTCTTGACTTTACACGATCACCCGCCCACGTGGTACGGGAAATGATCTTTTCATATCTAGACTTTGTTTGTAGCATGATACAAAAAACTGGTGACATTGTTTCATGCATGAATCATGTCTTCTCTACTGTGAGTGACATAAAGTCAAATATGTCGTTACACATAAGCACAAATAAAGCTAAAAAACAGCCTCTCTCTGTTTCTTGACAAAAAAACAACAACAACAACAAACACAGAAACATCAGCAGCACGGTCCCCTCTATTCTTCCAGCTGATATAAAGGGCGAGGCCATCATTCCCCCCTCCCTCACAGCTCACGGGATGTTAGCCTAATCAATAATCCCTAGCAGGGTGCCTCGGGTCTGTCTGCAACAGACAGGCCCAGAGGCGCCTGCAAGCAGGCCCGTCAGTCCTCACAGAGACAGGTGAGGCGGGTCACGTGTTCCAGTCCCCGCTCTGTTGTAAACCACGGGGTTGGCAATATACAAACCAAACAAACCCGTGACATGTCCGCACGCCAGGGGTGCGCGCCAACAGAATCTGATAACCCACCTTCCTGGCCACCTATTCTACGGATGCCAGTAAGTGACGGGGGGTCACGGCAGAAACCCGCAGACCAACACCTGTATCACACGTTCACAAAGACAGCTGTGATGAAACTGCAGCGTGTGTAAACACTCAATGCAGAACAGAAATGGCACCTGGGCTAAATCAGACTCCTTTTCCCTATAATCGAAGAGGACTGAACTTTCTGTCACCAACCAACCTAATGTCCGTACAACACAAAAGACCATCTCGAACAGCTCCACATCCTTATGCTGAAGCTGTCCCCTTATCCTCAGTGGGTGACACGCTATGCTCAAGCAGTGATCCTGCAGCGTGTGACCGCGCTCGCTGTACTGACTCAGCTCTGCTCTTAAACGACACCCCCCCACCGTGTGAAACACAGCTCCCCGGAGGTTCGTCAGGCTCTAGGGCTCTGATGAGGCCTGAGACCAGTAAACCAGACCCAACCAGGAAACGGTCTGGAGTCAGGAGATCTGCTCGTATACAAAACTTGCAACACCTCCGAACCATGACACCCAACAAAAAGAGGAAAAACAGATATTCTGTTCAGCTTTTGCTTAATAATGACAGCAGATTACCTCTACCTCTAAACACTCTCGATCAGAGTAGTATGGTGGTACATCTGCAGGAAGGACCTCTCGCTAACGTGGTTGGCCTTCAAGGGACCGCAGAAATCAGGGCCCTTGAGGGAGAGCTGGTTCCACCACCTGATCCTCTCCAGAGACCCTCCACGTCACCAGAAGGAACAGTCTCGCCACTTAGGCTGAGAACTGTGGCTAATTTTAGCTTGGTGGCGGAGAGGAACAAGCTAGTGACTTCAGGCCTGCCCGAGAACATGGTAAATACCATTCAAAACGCACTAGCCGTGTCAACACAGTCTCTCTACGCCCGAAAATGGCGTATTTTTGAAGCTTGGTACATGGAAATAAATATTATTTCTTATTCATGTGACTTGGCCCAGCTCCTCACCTTTCTTCAAGACCTGCTGGAGAAAGGTTGTTCTTTCTCAACCATTAAGGTATTTTATCAGCTATTTCAGCTTGTCACGAGGGCTGGGGTAGCAGGACGCCTGGCGCGTACCCGTTCATAAAAAGATTTATGAAGGGCGTGCTAAGGAAGAGACCCCCCAGCAGGATCTTGACCCCTGGATGGTATCTTACTCTGGTCTTGGGGGCTCTCTGTGATCCCCCATTCGAACCACTGAGCGACATTAAGATAGATGTATTATCTTATAAGACCGCTCTACTCTTGGCTCTTTGCTCGGTGAAACGTGTGGGTGACCTCGATGCTTTGTCCGTATATCCAATGTGTACCAGGTTTGCCCCTGACGGGTCAAAAGTCACCCTAAGGCCTAATCCTACGTATATCCCCAAGGTCTTGACTTTGAACCCCAGAAGTCTGGACTTTGATCTCTCTTCTTTTCCACCTGCTCCTGTCCTCACTCAGGAACAGAAAAGGCTGAAGGTTCTCTGCCCTGTGAGAGCTTTAAGCGCTTGCATGCAGAGAACAGCTGAATGGAGAAAAACAAATCAACTGTTTCTGTGCTTTGCTGTACCAGCTACGGGAAAGGCCCTATCAAAGTAGTGCCTCTCACATTGGGTGACTGAGGCCATAAAAATGGCGTACAGTAGCAAAGGTCAACAGGTACCCTCTGGAGTGCGCGCTCACTCCACTCAGGGCTTGGCCACCTTGTGGTTACTGTTCAAGTGTGTACCAGTTGCAGACATCTGTGCTACTGCAAACTGGAGCTCAATAAACACGTTTGCAAAGCATTACAGTTTGGATGTTACTGTGTGTGATGTCACTCAGGCTGTCCTTTCTAACACCCAGTAGAAAGCAGCCTTGGGATGCCTGCTGAATAAAGGCGGACGTTCACACTAGCATGTATTTTACTGAGCATTTCAAGGGCATGATTGAATTACATTCCCATAGCATTATGTTGCACTGAGTGACATGACTGATAAGGGAACTGAAAGTTATGCACCATAACTCATGTTCCCTGAAGGAAGGGAACGAGGTGCAACATACCTGGCCCTTTCAATGCTGAAGGCTCGGTGAAGTGCATTTTGGAGAATGATGGATGGGCGTCAGCGCCTTAAATACCCAGAGGGCGGGGTCTCTGGCGTGACGCTGACACCCCTGCCGTAAAGGCGTGATTGTATTCCTTCAGGTAATCGTGCGGGGGCGCAATTCCCATAGCATTATGTTGCACCTGCCTCCTCTAAAATTGTTCGCCTCTTTGACTACCTGTGTATGACCCTGCTTTGGAACCAGGAAATCCCCCTTCGTGTTAAACTCCGCACAAAAGATCAAGGAAAACACAGAAGTAAATCTGGACTAAGTTACCACCAGCCCTCGTCACTAAGGAATCCCCTTCGGAACAGAAACGGTCTAAGAAGGTTAGTGTTTTTATTTAATATAAAAACATCTGTCTTTTCAAGCCCTGTCACTAATATTATCATCTCCTGTGCAGAGCTCCAGTTGCCAATGACGTTTCAGACCCGTTCCAGTTTTCAGTTTTTAAATAAAATTGTTAAAACTTTTCCAGTGTTTGGTTTATTAGTGAAACTCAAACATTCATCCTTGACATTAAACTGGCCAATATGAGTTTCACTCCGACACTGCTTAACATTTCAGAAAACAAACTATCTGATCAGTCAAGTTTCCAGTTCAAAACCTGTCTTTCGCCTCATTTTTATTACAGTACTGATTTTCTGGCACCATCTGCTGGACTAGCCCAGTCATCACAGGTCATGGCTTCCAAGGAACCAAAACTGACTCCTCCTGAGTCTTTTTCTGGTGATTCTACTCAATGAAGACCATTTTTAACACAATGTGAAATACGGTTTGAATTACAACCCTCTGCTTTTCCATCTGAATGCTCAAAAGTGACCTATGTTCTCCTCATTATCTGGCAAAGCCTAAGTTTGGGGCACTGCTGAGTGGGCAAGAGACTCATTGTTCTGTTACAAGTACAGAAATTTTGCTGCCGAACTAATGAGTTTTTAGTCATGTTCCTCCTGCTCAAGAGGCAACCAGAGGACTTTTAAGACTACGTCAAGGCAACCGCATAGTCACTGATCTAATCATAGACTTTCACATCCTGGCAGCTGACAACGAATGGAATGAGAAGGTTCTTAAATACATTTTTTGGCAGGCTCTTAATGATGATATCAAGGATGAGTTGGCTGCACGTGATCCTCCGTTCTCCTTCAGAGAGTTGGAGGTGGCCACCAGGATCTACTCCTTCAAGAGCGTCGCAGAGAGGTGAGGCAAACCAGGTCTGAGAGCGTCGCAGAGAGGTGAGGCAAACCAGGTCTGAGAAGGTAATGTACTCAGCTCCCAGAAGCTTCACCCCAGAGCCAAACCCACCTTCACCAACTTCATCGTCTGAAGTGGAGCCCATGCAAATTGGTAGGTCCAAACTTTCCCAAAGAGAGAGAAAGAAGGCGTCAGGAGGGATTATGCTTTTATTATGGAGTTTCAGGAGATCAAGTGTCTACATGCCCGGTCAAGTCCAGAACTGCTAAATCTCACCAATATCCAAGTTATAGAGCCGCCACCTCTTCTACGGAACCTCTTCTACTTCATGTCAGTGCAAACCTCCAAGCCAATGGTAAGGAAATACCAGTGAGACTTTTTATTAAAGTGGGCCTCAACACGCTGTGAAACTAACTCCTCCCCCGAAGCAGATTCAAAATCTCCCTCAAAATGGGCGTGTCGAGAGACAAGGAGGGGAGGAGGTTGGGGGTTGTGCTTTTGTTCACGTCTCCTCCAGCAACAACCTAAAACAAACTAATCCACTAGCCAACAACATAAACCAAGCACCAAAAAAGAATAAACATGTAAATGTTTTTATATATTCCACCCGATCTATCCAAAACCAAAGCCTTAAAAAAAGAAAGAAAACAAAACCACAAAGTTCTCCAGGACCAAGGATTGAACCCAGGTCTCCCAGTTCCCAAACCAACTCTCTCAGCACTGACCCAACTAGCCATACATGCATTGCTGCTTCATCGCACAGTATTAAAACAAATTTAACCAGATAGTTTCGATGAAGTGAAAAATATTTTTAAAATAAATAAGTTAAAATATACAAATAACTAGTGCCATTCCGAAAACTATAATATGCTTTGTTGTAGAGCTTTTCAGGAGTGAAATGTAGCACTTCCATATAAGGTATGAACTGCTGCGAGGACGTCTCATCTCTGCAGGGGATTGGCTCTGCTTGAACCACGTTCGTGAGGCCAGAGTGTACAAGACACATCAGAGTGAACAGTCCATGACCAATACGAAAATTAAGGTGCAATACCTATGTTCAACCCATAGGACTACCGTAAACACGGTTTTAGACCAAATATTGCCGATTTACACAAATACAAACAATTACATGAAAATTAACACAGACAAAGTGCTATGAAACATTTTAAACACATTCTAGGGAGTTTATCAGCTAAAAAAAGTTAAATTTTGGTTTAGTTCCTCTTTAATTCTGGTGCAGACTCCGAATTCATGGACATTAATTTTGTAAAGTATTTGAACCTTCAGATGTTTCCTACTGAAAGACCTCACAGAGTTCTAGTTCTTGATGGCCACCCAATCAATCAGACCAGTATGGTGACACAGGAGGTCCAACTACAGATTTGTGGTAACCATGTCGAGAAATTAAGATTTTTCGTCATCAACTCTCCTGAATTACCCATAGTGATAGGAGCTACTTGGTTAAGAAAACACAACCCTCAGATTGACTGGAGGAGCAGCAACATCCTGGGGTGGTCCGAGCAATGTTTATCTTCATGTCTACAATCAGCACATCAGACCAGTAATGTTGTCAAAATAAAGGAGGAAACTCTGGATCTGACTCATGTTCCTCATTGATACCACGACCTAGCCAAAGTTTTTAGCAAAAGTAAAGCCATGTCTTTGCCACCCCATAGACCCTATGATTGCACAATTGAGCTATTACCAGGTACCACACCTCCAAGGGGATGCTTATTTTCTTTGTCCCAGCCCGAACAAAAGGCCATGCGAGAATACATTTCTGAATCCCTGAAAGCAGGAATTATCAGACTCCCATCGTCACCTGCAGGTGCAGGATTCTTTTTGGTTGGGAAAAAGGATGGGTCACTTTGACATGCATTGACTATAGAGGGTTAAACGACATAACGATAAAGAATAAATAGACTAGGCAATACCCCAATCACGTAAACAGTTACAACGCTTTCTTGGTTTTGCAAATTTTTATCGAAGATTTATTAAAAATTAAAGTTCTGTCGCTTCTCCTCTTCACGCTTTATCCTCTACCAAAAACTAATTTACCTGGAACCAAACTGCTGAACATGCCTTCATTAAATTAAAATCCTTGTTTACCATAGCTCCTATCCTTAGATTCCCTGATGTGGATAAACAATTCATTGTTGAAGTTGATGCCTCTGATACGGACATCAGGGCTGTTTTAAGTCAACGCCGTAATGATGACAACATTCACCCATGTGCATTTTTCTCCAAGTCTCTCTCCCCAGCTGAGCGTAACTATGATGTAAGAGATCATGAACAACTCGCCGTCAAGATGGATCTTGAGGAATGGCGTCATTGGCTGGAGGGGGCCAATCATCCTTCATTGTTCTCACCGACCACAAGAACCTTGAGTACCTGCGACAAGCCAAACTTCTTAATCCTCATTAAGCTAGGTATGGGCTCTGTTTTTTGTACGATTCAATTTTTCTCTCTCTTATAGACCCGGGACCAAAAACGTCAAGCCAGATGCATTATCTCGTATATTTGAGAAAGGATCAGACCAGCGGTCCACAGGAATACATACTGCCCGAGACGGTTCGCTTGTCCATCACCCAGGTCGAGAGGGAGGTCAGGGAGGCCCACCAGAACCACCCACCACCCAGGGAATGCCCGGCTGACCGCCTCTTTGTACCAGACCACCTCATTATGAAGGTACTCATGTTCTACCATGCTTCACCTATTTACTGTCATCCGGGCATTGAAAGGACTTTAGCCATAGTCAAGTCACAGTTCTGGTGGGGTTCCTTTTCTAAGAACGTTAGAGAGTTTGTTGGGGCCTGTACCCAATTCTCCCTGGCTAAGCCCTCTCAACATCCACCGGCAGATCTCCTGAGGCTGCTTCCCATACCATCCCGTCCCTGGTCACATCTCGCAATGGATTTTGTCACCAGCTCACCACCATCTGGAGGTAAGACGGTCATTTTAACTGTCATCGACAGGTTTTCCAAGATGGTCCATTTGATTGCGTTGGAGAGACTGCCCATGGCTAAGAAACTAAGTGATGTCATGATTAAGGAGGTATTCAGATTGCATGGAATACCCAAGAACATTGTATCTGATCGTGGTTCCCAATTTGTTTCCAAGTTTTGGGGGGAGTTCTGTAAAACACTTGGAATTGAACTAAATATCTCTTCAGTATATCATCCCCAGACCGATGGTCAATCTTAGCGCGCTAAACAGAAGATAGAGACTCGCCTACGCATCCTCTGTGGTGATGATGGGACCAAATGAGCAGAACACCTTGTTTTGGCTTATGGACAGGTTAAAGATGTGGGTCACAGGGACTGTGATGATATGAGCAGCCAGCCTTAAGAAATAAGGTGGAAGTTCATCTGGACCTGCAGATTTTTTAGGATCAAGATCTTTTAACAGTTCATTTACCTCACTGACTGAGAACAGAGAAAAAGAGAAGGTGTGATTAACTAAGGATTGACTTGTAGGAGGGATTTGATTTGTAGAAGTTTGATTATTAGATGAAGTGGCTGATTTTCCATTTGTAACTGTGTCAAATAATGAACTAGAAGCAAAAAAATGTTTGTTGAAACAGTTCAGGATCTTGTGCTTATTTGACAGGAACAGAGTCAACAAGAAGTTGTGATGGGAGGTATATACAGGTGTTTAAAACGCTCATCCAAAAAGGAAACTTCTACTTGCACACTAAAAATGCTGTGGCCTTTGAATTACCTGTACTACCACCTTCACATAATTTATATCCTCTACCTGTGACAATACTCATCATAAAAATCACAAGTTTAATGTGCTCCCTGCCCTTGAATAGATGACATGAAAGTTTCAGCAGAGTAAAAACAAACTTAACTTAACACAATTAAACCAGTGATTTTAAAACTGTAATCTCTGGACCCCAAAGTATCCGTGAACCTGTGCTTGGGCGACCGCAAAAACAACTCAATTCAGTTATATAGCGTCAAGTCATAACAGAAGTCATCCCAGGGCACTGAACAGAAACATTCATATACATAAGTAAGTTACTAACACTATTTATCACAGGACCATACTGCTTTGAGTTTAACTATTGCAGACTCTCCCCTTGAGCAATCAAGAAGGCAACAGTGGAAAGGAAAAATTTTCATGAAGAAGAAACCATTAGCAGAACCAGGCTCAGGACAAGTGGTCATCTGCTTCGACCGGCTGGGTTTGAGAGGAACAGGAATAAGGATTGGGGTGTCAAGGATGGATGTTTGAGTTTCACTAATAAACCGAACACTGGAAAAGTTTTAAGAATTTTATTAAAAAACTGAAAACTGGAACGGGTCCGAATCGTCACTGGCAACTGGAGCTCTGCACAGGAGATGATAATATTAGTGACAGGGCTTGAAAAGGCAGATGTTTTTATATTAAATAAAAACACTAACCTTCTTAGATTGTTTGTTTCTGTTCCGAAGGGGATTCCTTAGTGACGTGGGCTGGTGGTGACATAGTTCAGATTTACTTCCATGTTTTCCTTGATCATTTGTGCGGAGTTTAACACGAAGGGGGATTTCCTGGTTCCGAAGCAGGGTCATACACAGGTAGTCAGAGAAACGAACAATGTTAGAGGAGGCAGGCTTAATTCGTGGTCGTGAAGAGTTTTCCTGGGTTTGTGTCCGTGAGGCAGATGACTAAACAGGTCCAACAAGGAGAGAGGCAGGAGAACGGAGTCCAATAACGTGAGCAGAAGTCAAAACCAGAGAAGCTGAGTCCGTAAAGGTACCAATGGGGCTGAGGCAAGAGGCGTGAGACCAAAAAGACAAACCAGGATCGTAACGAGAAGGACAAGACAAGACATGGGCGCTGAATAACTACCAGGCAAAACCGTTCATAAATCTGGCAAGGACTGACTGTGGGCTTGGAGCTTAAATACAAGAACAAACAGGTGAGAGCTATGAACGTTAATGAGGAATTGGGCATGAGGGCGGAGAAAACAATGATGTGATTGCTGTGAACATGACATGACAATGACTGTGACTTGGATTAAACTTGACTATGATGGGAAAACTATGATATGAAAAACTAAAAGCAGGAACATGACTAAACTAGAATTTAACTGTGGCTAACAGTACGTGAATCATGACATGGGGTGGCTGTAACTGAGTGGTTGGAGCTTTTGTCCTCCAATGCAAGAGTTGTGGGGGTTGTTTAAAGCAGACTGATCATAAGGCAAATGTAGAAAACTAAAAACAGGAACATGTCTGCATTGTTTTTTGGCAGGATTCAAACGGATTCTTAAAGACATTTAGAGAAGTCAAGGTCGAGATCTTCAGATCTTTTTGTAAGATATTACATGAAGCAGGAGCAGAGTAGGATTGTAATGGTGTGGTCACACCGAACAGCTTTTCAGCAGCAGGAGCGTCCAGTTTACATGTAAAGTCAATGGGGACGCGCTTCCAGCCGCGTCTTGGCGTCGGGCGTCACGTCGCGTGCGTGTTGAGCGTGCTGGGAAGCGTTTTTCCGTGCACGTGGACCGGCTTCAGCCTCCAAAGCACGCATTCAGCATGCTGAAGATTTCGCGGTTCAAACTTTCAAACGCCGCTCAACTCTACCTGATTGGTTGGTGTGTCAACCAATCAGGGAGAGTCGGGGGAGAAGAGAGGGGGTCAGGGGGAGAGTCCCTATGTGACGCGGAAACCAGTGACGCGGAAACCAGTGACGCGGAAACGATTGCGCATGTGACGTATTGTTTGTGGGACACAGAAAAAACCCGCGGAGTCATGTACTATGGAAGAGGAACTCATTGTAGCTGGGTGTTTGCGACAATTCCTTCACGACCAGTCAAGTCTGCTCTACTGAGACAGAAATAAAAAGCTCCTCGCCTCGCGGAGTGCAGTGACGACTCAGTACACCGGTAAGCTCCTCCCACACACCCCGTAGCAGTTTCGCAGCTGTTTCGCATTCTGGCTTTTTGGTCTGGACACAAAGTGCATCCACTTGCGTGCGTGACGAGCTTTTTGGAGTTTGAAAAGCTGTTCGGTGTGACCACACCATAATGGTTCAACACATGAGGCACTGGAGGCTCTAGCGGTGTGATAAACACTGGCGGCAGAAATAGCTGAAAGGAAGACTTTAATCGTTGAATGAGAATGACCTTTCTTTAGGAGATCCTAGAGGAAAGTCAGAAGTTGGACCAGGTTGCATGCATAAGAAATAATATTTATTTCAGAGCACCAGGCCTCGAAGATACGCCACTTTTGAGCGTATAAAGATTTTGTTGAACCTGCACGATCATTCTGTATGGTCAACACCACACTCTCCAGCAGGCCTGCCGCCATTAACCTGTCCCTTTCGGCCGACAGGCTGAGACTCCTGGCAGTTCTTGGCACGGGTGGCCGTAGCGCCTCCTCTGGCGATCCAGAAACTGGCAGCCCCTGGGGGTCCACCAAGTTTGGAAGAGAACAATTTGTCCCCAGATTGTCCTGCTCAGGGATAATTGAGGGCGGATGTAACCTGTCATCTCCATTGGACAGGTTTGGAAGAAGAAAATTATTATCTTCCTCCAAGTTTTGAGGCTGCGGGCCATGTAGGCGAGTAGACCTCCTTACTCCAGTCCTTATTGTGGAGTGGCCTAGATCACTGGCCCCTGGCTCCAGCGAAGCCTTGGTGCCAGGCAAATTGGCCGGGTCTTGTGTTCCATTTGTGGGTGAAGTAATATTTGAAAGCAGCTTCGGATCAGCGCGTAGCAGGATGTCACGTGCTGCTTGACTGTTGCATGGGCCCTGCGTGTCCTTTGTTAACAACAAAGGAGCAACCACCACATGAGAACATGGGGGGTTCCTTTTAGTCTGGCCGACTCCAGAGCACTTGATGATGAAGAGCTCAGTTCCCTTCGAACAACAGGAAGAGGAATCTGATTACACTCTGACTTGTTTTTGTCCACAGCAAGCTGACCACAGTCCTTTCTGTGAAGGTGTGAACTTTCAAGCTGTGTGAGGGCGTCTGATGTAGCCCCCCCCATTGAGAGACTTTGTCGGCTCGGCTCCTTGAGATGCGGACACGTGACGTGCCCGCCTAATTGGTGTATTGGCTGTCTCGCCATTGACAATGGGGCAAGAGACTAAACATGTGACCCTCCTTACCTGTCTCTGGGAGAGGCGAGGAGGGTGTTTGCAGACGCCACTGTGTCTGCTCACCACAGATGAAACAGAGGCAGTCTGCCGGGGTTTATTAAATATTCTAATATCCCGTGGGCCGTGAGGGAGAAGGGGGAAGAAACCCTCTCCCTTTATGACGGCATGTAGGTCAGAGAGACCTGTTTTGCTGAAGATATAGTTGGGTTGTTGTGTTGTTGTTTTTTTGGAGTCAATAAAACAGAGAATTGCTGCTTCATGATTTTATTTGTGCTTACGTGGGATGACGTACATGATTTTATGTCACTCACAGCAGAGAAAGCATGATTTGTGCATGCTGAAAATAAACCAGCTTTTTGTACTGTGTTACAAGCAAAGTCTGGATTTAGGCGGATCAAACCCGTTACCGCGTGGGCGGGTGACCGTGTACCATGGAAACATGAGCTTGGTTCATCAGGCCCGTTTCTGTCTGTTGTCGCGATTCGCCGAAGAGGCCCTGTGTTTGGACATTTGGCGAGGGACAAACCTGTTCTTGCTCCAAGCGTGCTCGGTACGAGGTGGGCCCGAAGGAGGTCTCTGCCTGGGCTCTTCCTCGTATGCTGGCCGTTTTTGCGGTGGGGCACGCGTCGTCGAGTGGTGCCTGGACTGAGCAGGTCTACCCCAGCATTTTCCCTTGGGGGGGGCGAAGCTTCTCCGGGGGATGCCCACGCGGAGAGCTTCTGCCTGTCTGCGTCTTTGGTCCAGTTTCGTCTGAATCCGTTCCAAAGCTTTACCAAACAGCCCCTCCGGCTGTATCGAGTGATGGAGAAAAGGCACCTTTTGTCCCTCGGGTAAGTCCGTTAGCGTCATCCAAAGGTGGCGGGTCGCAATGACCACCTCCGCCATTCCTCTGCCCTGAGCAACCGCAGCAGTCCCCATCATTCGGAGCACGAAGTCAGTTGCTCTGCGGGCTTCCTCCAGCAATTCGGCAGCCACCTGCTTGTCCCTAGTCACGTGAAGCTGCTGCAGCTTTTCTGCCAGGTAGGCTTGCATCAATGCGGACGCGTTCATGGCGCGCGCCGCGAGTCCTTGAGCCCTGTAGCACTTCTCGAGGAGCGACGCCGAGGCCCGGCAAGCCTTGCTGGGGAGAGTTGGTTTAGTTCCAGAAGAGTTTGGAGCCAGGTGAGATGCCAGAGTGTCCTCGATCTGAGGCACGTTGGCTAAACCCACCTCGTCCATTCCGTCCACATTGAGGAACTATGAGAGGGGTAGAAGCATAGGGGCTCGTGGATGAGTCCAGGTGCGTATCAGTTCCGTAAGGAAGTCTGGGAACACGGGCATCCTCTGCCTCGTGGTAGCCTACTGCTTCGAATAAAAGTAATTTCCCACTAGTCTCGTAACCTATTGGCGAGGAGGGGGTTCGGGCCAAGGCACTTTTAGCGCGTCCGGTGCTCTGCGGCACAGTTCAAACAGAGCAGGGATGGAGAAGTCCATGTCTGGGAGCGTGGGTAGGGGGGTTTGGGTGAGGTCGTCACACTGATCCTCTAGCTCTACGTCCGCCTCCTCTGTTGAAAATTCGCCCGAGGCTGAGATCGAGATCTCGTCGTCGTTCATCATGCCCCGGGTGTCGATTTCGACAGTCAGGTCCTCCATTGGGGCTAACTCGTCCGGGGTGTCGTCCCATTCGACCCATGTGCTGTCGTGCAAAGCCATGCTCTCCAACTCCGGCGTGGGGGTGAGAGGCTCCGTGGTGTCCGCGGCCGCAGACGTGGCCGAGGTACCCATGGCCTTGGCGACAAGTTCCATCCGTTGCCGCAGCACCGCATCTATCATGAGGCTGCAATGTGGGCAAAAGTCGGGTGCATCCAGCGCTGTCTTTGCATGAAACATTCCCAAGCAGACTGGACAGGCCTCGTGGGTGTCCGACGTTACGAGAGAAAAGCCACAGCCACTGGGGCAGGCGCGCGAGGTCGGGCTAGCCGCCCCGACGGTCTTCCTTGGAAGTTTCGCTTTTTGCTTTCCCTTCTCCGGAGGCATGTCCGAGACGAGGCGAGCGAGTCCTTCCAAAATTTTCCTTCTTCTTTCTTTAGATGTCTCCTCCGTCGTGTTGCTTTCGCTGGCTAACCTGATAGGAATTAGCGAGGTAGCCTCCTTTTTTTATGGCGTAGTTAGCGCCGTCGCGAAGCAATCTGTAGAGAGAGGAGAGAGAAACTTTGGGGTTAGGTAGAAAAGTGCTGGACTAGCTTTCGCTAGCCCAGCAGCACGCAGGAATAATTCTCTGTGCACTCTGTGTAGGGAGCAAGCTCACCTCGAATGAGCGATGAAAGCACCAGAGAAGTCCCGCGAAGAGGTAGTTCAGGTTTAAGCGAGGTGAAGGGCAAAAAGAGGGAAATGGATGGGCGTCAGCCGCCTAAGTACCCAGAGGGCGGGGCCTCTGGCGCGGCGGTGACGCCCCCTGCCGTAAAGGCGTGAATATATTCCTTCAGGTAATCCTGTGGGGGCTCAATTCCCATAGCAAGTATGTTGCACTGAGTGAACCAGACTGAAAGGGAACAGCTTTGCTTTTCATCCTATTTAAAGACGACTAATGGTAACACATTCAAGCAGGTTGCCCAAATTGCAGACTGAAATCTAACAAATATTGCCTAATTGTGCTTTAGGTAAAATCAGTAGATATCTTAAGAATTCTTCGTCATGAACTGGTAAATTTCAGCAAACTGACCCATTTTTTTTTGTTTAAAAACCGTTTTAACAACATGACTAAGCATCTGTTAGGGGTTATTCTATAATACTCAATACAACCATTAGTAAAACAAGAATTAAAGACACTTTATATCCTCACATTTGTTTGCAAGTCCAGCCTGTTTCACTTTCCACAGATCATAAGTTTGAAGCAAAGCTCTGTGTATAAATGCTGGAAGATGGTTTGAAGTAAATTATAATAAAATACTGGTAAATGCCACATTTGGTACTTGTAATCAGTACTTAAAGTTTTTTTTTGTTTGCTTCCATACTATCTAGCTGTTTATGTGGATGTGTGTGTATTATGTGCACATTTTAGCCTTTTAAAGACTGAAAGTAATGAAGAGGAAACAGGAAATCTGAGGTATTTGAAACTTTTAAAGACCGTGTAAAGTAAATTTCAATATTTTCTTCAATAACATTATAAATGTCATAATTGTAATGTTGTAAATGAGTAAAAAGTCTCAAAATTGTAGATAAATTAATTTTGGAGTTATAGATCTTTCTGTGTATAAAGATATGTCTGTTTCAGGATTTTTTAGGCGTGTTTTAAATGTGCCCGCGTTTCGTCACGCGGTCTTCTTAAGTATAGCCCCACCCCCTGCAGCTCCAGCCGTATAAAGTCAAAGTCAAAGTCAAAGTCAACTTTATTGTCAGATCTGCAATATGTACTGTACAGGACATACACAGGACCGAAATTGCGTTTCTCTCAGTCCCTCGGTGCAACAGTAAACATCTAAACATTGAAACACTGAAACATATAATAATAGACATAAGCATAAAATAGTAAAACTAACACTGTCCTGAGTTTTTTGCATAGTGGTATAAGAGTATGAAAATTTACACCAACTCTAAAACTAAAACATTAAACATTTAATGAACATAATACTGTCCTGAGTTTTTGCATACTAGTATAAAAAAAGAGTATAAAAAGTATAACTAAAATAAACTAAAGGTTTCTAGCATTGACATTTGCAAAGTGGCAAAGCAGCGTATGAGTTAATGTACACAGTATATGTATGAGGTAGTAGTTGATGTTGTTATAGAGGCAAAAAGTGGCATATGCAGTAAGGCACATTGGGCATCCCTAAATAAGACCGTTCAGAGCACACTGTATATGTATCAGCAGTGGTGTAGATATTAGAGTAGTGTAAATGTAAACAGTAGTAATTACGTAAACAGTAGTAATTACATGTAAGCAGTAGTAATAAAAGTAAACAGTATTAATAAATGTAAACAGAGAATGTAAACAGTATTATGATTATAGGCAGTGATGTAATACAAACATTAGTGCAAGTATGAGAAGTAGTGCAAACTGTATGAGCACATGACCGAGAGTTTAGTGAATAACCCGTTTGATGACACAGAGTCCAGTGTTAAAATCTTTGTGTTGTGTGGTAATGTGTGAGAAAGTTTTAGTGTTAAGGCAGTTCAAATGGGAGGGGGGGCAGAGCAGGCAGAGTGTTTAGCATCCTGACTGCCTGATGAACAGAGCTGTCTCTCAGTCTGCTGGTTCGAGCCTGGAGACTCCTCAGTCTCCTCCCTGATGGCAGCAGTCTGAAGCAGCTGTGTAGTGGGTGTGTGGGATCACCTGCCATGCAGTGGGCTTTCCGAGTGAGGCGTTTGCTGTGTAAGTCCTGCAGTGAGGGCAAGGAGGTGCCCACGATCTTCTCAGCTGCTCTCACAATGCGCTGGAGGCTCTTGCGGCAGGATGCAGTACATGCACCAAACCACACAGTGATGCAGCTGGTCAGGACACTTTCTATGGCACCTCTGTAGAAGGTGCTCATGATGGGGGTTGAAGCTCCAGCCCTTTTCAGCTTGCGGAGAAAGTAGAGACGCTGGTGAGCCTTCTTTGCCAGTGCTGCAGTGTTCCTGCTCCAGGACAGGTCCTTTGAGACGTGCACTCCCAGGAACTTGGTGCTGTCTACTCTCTCCACTGCGGTGCTGTTGATGGTCAGAGGGGCATGTTGGGCATCCTTCTTCCTGAAGTCCACAACAATCTCCTTTGTCTTCTCCACGTTGAGAGTGAGATTGTTGTGTCCGCACCACAAGGCCAGGCGGCTCACCTCGTTCCTGTAGTCCGTCTCATCGTTGTTGCTGATGAGACCTACCACTGTTGTGTCGTCCGCAAACTTGATGAAGTGGTTGGAGCTGTACGATGGTGTGCAGTCGTGTGTTAGCAGGGTGAATAGAAGGGGGCTCAGCACACATCCTTGTGGGGCCCCTGTGTTCAATGTGATGGTGCTAGATGTGTTACTCCCGATCCGTACTGTCTGTGGTCTCCCGGTCAGGAAGTCTAGCAGCCAGTTACACATTGAGGTGTTCAGCCCCAGACTGTCCAGTTTAAGGATGAGCTGTTGGGGGATGATGGTGTTAAATGCCGAGCTGAAGTCGATGAACAACATTCTAACATAGGAGTCCTTCGTGTCCAGATGTGTGAGAGCTGTGTGAAGGGCAGAGGAGATGGCATCGTCGGTTGAGCGATTAGGTCGGTATGCAAATTGGAAGGGATCCAGGGAGTCAGGGAGGACAGATGTGATGCTTTTCATGACTAGCCGTTCAAAGCACTTCATCAGGATGGGGGTGAGTGCTACTGGGCGATAGTCATTGAGGCATGCGGGCGTTGCCTTCTTTGGGACAGGGATGATGGTGGTGGCTTTGAAACAGGTGGGGACGATGGCCTGGCTCAGTGAGATGTTAAAGATGTCCGTGAAGTTCTTCGCCTCGGTGGAGCCGTTCACTCGCAAATCGCAGATAGGTGTTTCCTTTCTTTCTTTCTTTTTTCTTCATTTTTTTATTGCTAAGCCTGTGCCCTACAAGTTCACAAGATCCATTTTTGCTAAGAAAATGTGACAGGTCCATTGCATACTTAGTTATCAACGTGATTACTCTTTATTTTAATCACCAACACAGACCCCGCATGCGATGTGACCGGGTCGGACCGGGTGCAGCGAGTCCGCTCATCTTCTAAAATAGCGCTTATTATTAAACACATAACAGCGGAGTTATGAATTATAGTTGTGTCCTCAACTTTAAAAACAAAACCAGAGTTGTTTGTGCACTAAAAACAGCGTAACTCTTGGAAAAAGGAGCTGCTGTTACAGCCAGAACTCAGATAAAAACAGAGCAGGTTTACTGGATCTCTGCTGCACCTGTCTGCCTCTCCACACACAGGACACGGGCGCAGTACTGCGCTGAAACCACGCCCACGCGCTGACACGCCCCCAGCGTTTCAGACCAGGACACAATTATGTTTTTTCATTATTTTTGAGACTTAATTTTATAAGGTAAACAATGTTTTTAATCAGTCAGATTTATATGGGTGATTAATAATACATATTTATGCTGTGTGACAAACTCAAAACACACATTTGATTTTACTTTACTCGGTCTTTAGAGTCTTACATACAAATGTCCTCCAGTAATACCGTTAGAGCCACACATCATCTAGTACAACACCTCTCCTCAACCACGGCATGTAGAGATAAAGGCTGTTCAGAGCATGTAGGGCAGGGGTCAGCAACCTGCGGCTCTGGAGCCACAAGTGGCTCTTTAATGCATCTTCAGCAGCTCTTTCAAGCTTTCACCAAAACAAACATAAAATAGAATTTTATTTGGTTGGTATACAAAAATTAAAAAATGGGTAGTTTTACCAGTCTTCCTGTCTTTTTTTTTATTTATTTTTTGTAAATACAGTATGTGAATAGTAAAAAAAATACAAAGAGTAAGCTCACTTTATGCTTTATCTCTTCAAAGTTGGATACTTAATTTTCCACAATAAAAAAATAACCACAGGCCTGCATAGTTCTTCATTGTTTAAAAAATTTTACTAAACATTTTAAAAGCCTAAATTTTTCTTTTATTTATTTACAACAATCCAATATTTTATTTTGTCTTAAATGTACAAAAATCAAATGTGAACTAATTGATATTTTCAGTTAAGTCACCCCTACTGGCCAGAAAAGCCCCCTCCAACAAACTTTCCACGGGCCACCAGTTGATGATCACAGTTGTACCAGACTGTTGCGGTTCCAGACACACTTAATTTACTGAACAAAGGGGAACAGACGGCTCTTTTGATTGAAATGGTTGCAGACCCCTGACGCTGTGCATGTCATGCTTGCCGAAGACCATGTAGCTTCACCTGTTCTGAGAATTTTCCATATACAGGTGGTTAAAATACCCTGATGCATGCCCAATAATCCAGGTAGAAAAATCTAAAAAAGCTAAGTCTGGTCCAGAGGACCAGACTTAATGCTCACTTATCATGTGAGCAGCTGGTTTCGGCTGTCATCAGCAAACTGGTTGGTCCACCGTGAGAGTGTGCTATTTATAAGACTGAGCTGAATACAGCATCTCAGACAGAGGAAGTCTTTCGGATGAAAGACGAAACGTTTCTACAAAAAAATGTTGTGCTTTGTTTTGTTTTGTTTTTTGAATGTCCAGAAGACCAGACTTAGCTTTTTTAAGTGTTTAAAATGCTCATCCAAAAAGGAAACTTCTACTTGCACACTAAAAATGCTGTGGCCTTTGAAGAATTACTACTTTCACATAATTTATATCCTCTACGTGTGACAATACGCATCATAAAAAGCACACGTTTAATGTGTAGCTCCCTGCCCTTGAATAGATGACATGAAAGTTTCAGCAGAGTAAAAACAAACTTAACTTCAAACAATCAAACCAGTGATTCTCAAACTGTAATATCTGGACCCCCATGTATCTGTGAACCCGTGCTTAGGGGTCTGCAAAAACAACTCAATTCAGTTATATAGCGTCAAGTCATAACAGAAGTCATCCCAGGGCACTGAACAGAAACATTCATATACATAAAAAGTCAATAACACTATTTATCAGAGGAGCATACTGCTTTGAGTTTAACCATTGCATACTCTCACCATGAGCAATCAAGACGGCAACAGTGGAAAGGAAAAACTCTTTCATGAGGAAGAAACGATTAGCAGAACCAGGCTCAGTACAAGTGGTCATCTGCTTCGACCGGCTGGGTTTGAGAGGAACAGGAATAAGGATTGGGGCGGCTGTAACTGAGTGGTTGGAGCAGTCATCCTCCAATGCAAGAGTTTTTTTTTTTTTTTTCAAAACAGACAGATTATAAGGCAAATGTAGAAAACTAAAAACAGGAACATGTCTGCATTGTTTTTTGCCAGGATTCCAACAGATTCTTAAAGACATTTAGAGAAGTCAAGGTCGAGAGCTTTAGATCTTTTTGTAAGATATTCCATGAAGCAGGAGCAGAGTAGGATTGTAATGGTTCAACACATGAGGCACTGGAGGCTCTAGCGGTGTGGCAAACACTGGCGGCAGTGAAGGAAATGTTGGTGGTGGCGCAGGACATAGTGGTAGCACAGGAGACGGGGCTTGGGACTCTGTGGACTGAGCTTGTTTCTGTTGTTGATCCTTCCTGCGACGGTAGCAAGATGAGATGTGAAAGTTCCTCTGGGGGAGCCGATCCTTCAGGCCATGGACTGGGTTTGCTGTAGCTTGTAGGTGGATGACTGCAGGAAGGTGCGCAGTTCACGTCGCTTCTCCAACACCACCTCAAGAAGCTTAATCATCCCCGGGGGATCAACCAGCCCTGACAGCGAGGCAAACTCGCCCAAACTGTCCTCGGTGGCCACCCACTTCATCCATAGGTCGCTGTGTCTACATATTTTTGTGTTAACTTGCGGAGCTGCTGTTTACCCATTGGGATGAGCTCTGCAAATAGTGGGAAACCTACTGGGTTCATTTGTTAGGTTGGTGGATTCTATCATGCTCTGGTGATGGATTGAACCCAATGTGCTCACAGATGCACAGGGAACTCGGAGGTAAAATGACAATGTTTATTAATTTAAAAAAGTCTGACTTGGCTGGAAAACTTCCATTCATGAACGAGGAGACAGAGGTAGACAGAACGTGATGCCTTTAATGGACAACCCACCAACAGGGGAAAAACATGGCAATAATTAAAACACCTGGGGGTGGATAATGAGGGACAGGTGCAGCAGGAGCTGGCCACACCAGAGAAAAACACTGAGGAAGGCTGGACAGACAACACAAGAAAAACTCAAATAACACACAGATCCACTCAATGTTTTTTAGTTTCATTGTGAAAAAAAAAACACCTGGGGGTGGATAATGAGGGACAGGTGCAGCAGGAGCTGGCCACACCAGAGAAAAACACTGAGGAAGGCTGGACAGACAACACAAGAAAAACTCAAATAACACACAGATCCACTCAATGTTTTTTAGTTTCATTGTGAAAAAAAAACATAAAAAATAAATTTTATAGAAAGTGTAGAAGCAAATGAAGGTGATGGAAAATGTACATTGAATGTAGATAACCAATCAGATAATTTCCACTCCATCACCACTCCTCCTTTTGTCCTTTAAGACATTGCACGTTGAGCAAAGAACAGAGTCACCATGTTTCTGTTGTGGGTCACACTGCTTCAACTCTGTCAAGAATGTAAGTATTATCTATATAAACTGTAAAATACCTTCTCTTTTAGGTTTCTTATAAGCGGGATACATTAATATTGTATTCCTGCTAACAATTTAACTTTAAAGATGATTTGCTCTCATATTTATTACAGATGCTTTGGTTCCAGTGGTCACAGTTTAGCTTGGTGATCCTGTCACATTGACCTGTGCTGTTTCAGACAGATTTCAGATCATCACGTGGCTTCACTGGTACAAACAAAACTAATTCTTTTTTTTTTTCATTTATAGATGGCCTCCCTTCTCACCTTATAGCCATCCTCTCACTCCAATATGTATTTTTTTTGAAAGAAAGAAAAGAGAAAGTAAGACAACAAAACAACAATTATCCACAAAAAGAGCACAAGGCAAACACACCCAACCTCCGTCCGCAATCCTGCAAAGCACATGAAAGAACACAGCAACGAAACATACATGCATAAAGACTAATAATATTCATGACCTTGCAGTAGATTTCTATAAATACACATACCCATACCTACAAATATATATACAGTATACATACATATACATTTATATTCATTCATATACCCATCTACATATCTGCATATATCTACATATACATCCCTGCATCCATTTGTGTGTGGTTGTGAGCATGCATAAGTGAATAAGGTTCCTCCAATAGAACATTTAGTAGCGACTGTGAAGCATCAGAGATCCGTCCCCCCAAAGCCCGAGGCAGACGAAGGGGCGATCAAAGCCCAAGACCCCAGGAAGGACCCCGAGCCCAGAGTCCCCAGGGCCACCCGAACAGGACGAGCCACTCGCCCACTCCCCAGATCCGACCAAGGGGAAGAACCGGACGAATCCCACCAGCGACCACATACAATGACCCCCCGGGGTCAAACGCGACAAATTCACAGGCCCCCGCCGGAGCCCGCTGCACCGACGTAGCCCCAGGGCCGGTCACCGAGGCCCGGGCACCGGGGACGCCCACCCCTCAGGCCCAGACCCGACAGGACCAGAGGACACGAGCCCCACCAGGCAGCCACCAGGCCGAGCCGACAAACGCCCAAGCGCCCAACCCCAGATAGTGAGGGCCCCAAGCACGCCCGCAGGCAAAGGAACATCCACCAGGGGGCCACGTGGCAGGAGCGCAACACTAAGTAGCCTCAGAAGTATCAGAGAGGGGAGTTAGAGAAAAATAAATAAATAATATATATATATGTATATATAAATACATAAATAAATAAAATTGAAATTAACAAATCAAGACCCCGACACACACACCCCCGTCCCCAAATGTACTGTTGGTGAGTGTTGTTCTAAAGTGTACTTAAAAAGGAAAGAGAAGGAGCAAAGGCTGGCATTGTACCAGTTTCCCCTCCACTCCAACTCTAACCCAGGCCCTTATTGTCTAAATGCATAATGTTGAGTGAGCATAGGCATGGGGGCGAGAGTGATGTCATCCCGCCACCCATAACCATAGTGCTCATTCCATTCCCTATATGTGACTTTTATGAGGATGTTTATGAATGAATGTCTAAAGTGTATATAAAATTGAGTCCCAGGTGGTTCTGAACAACAGAGATGTAAAACCGTTGTAGCACACCCGAGACTCAAATTCCCTACATGTATTAATTTAAGATGAAGAGGGCGGAGGTGCGTGGTGAGGGATGGGGAGAAAATATCTGCAGGAACAATGCTCCCGCAGCGAGTCAGCTCCCCCGCTGACCCTGCGTACCCCCCCCCCCAGTTCGCCAAGGTCCACCCAAGGAGCGAGGCAAAAGAAACACCTCTCCGACCGCCAGGCCATTGAGTCAAGACCAGAGAGGGACACGGTCCCGAGGGCCGCCAACAGCAGAACCAACAGCCCACACCCACCACCACGACCCCTGCGAACCGTAGTCAGCCCGCCGCCCAAGAAGACACAATATCCCACATGGACGACACGGCCAAGAGCGCCCGCCCAACTGCCGACAGAGCCAGGAAGCACAGAGAACAGGCCCTAACCAGGGCCCGCACAGCGGCCAAGCATAGTCTAAGACCATCATCAAGGACATCCACTTAGTCCCCACCCCAGAAGAAATACTACACCCACCCTTCATATTAACAACTTTCAGAACACATAACACATTAGACGCCCAGGCTGGGTTTACCCGCCCCCTCCCATTGGCCACCAGTCACGCTCCCAGACATCCAACCCACCAGCACATGAACCCCCAACCCACCAGCGAGCCGAGGGCCCCCTGGCACCAGAGCACCAGCCAGCCCATAGCCCGGCGACCCGCCCGCCAGAGCTCAAGACCCCCAATCCCCACCAGGCCCAAGCCCGGGGACGACACGCCCCCAGAATCCCAAGCTCCCGGCGCCCACCCCGAAACCACCCCAGCACAGCCGGGTCACCGACCGGCGACCCATGACCGCCGCCGCCGACCACCAGAGGGCCCGCATGCCGCCCCGGCAGACATCCCCCAGAACCCCCCCGGTCCTCCCCAGGTCAAAGGCAGGGTCCTCCCCGCCCAAGCAGCCCCAACCCCCCGGCGCCCTAAACCCCAACCTCCCCCCCACCAGCCCCAATGCCCCACAAGGCCAGATCCCAGACCCCACCCTCACTACGTAACGGAGCCGATCAAAGAATGCCAAATAGATTGATCCGATGTGTCGGCAGATGCTGTTTCAAGACTAATATGATCTAACAGAAGATTTTTATACTGATTAATGCTAAGATTATTTTTATTTTTCCAATTTACGAGTATGGTTTTCTTTGCGATGCATAAGGCAGTGAAAAGCATATAGGATGTATTTTTTTCTAGTATAACATCTTCAAAGATACCCAATAAGCAAACAGATGGAGAGAGTGGGATATTAAATTTCAAACATTTAGACAAGTCTTCACATACCTGTACCCAGAACCTCTGAACGGGTGGACAAAACCAGAGTGCGTGAATATAATCATCAGGTATATTGCCTTTGCACTGTGAGCAGTTGTTAGATGGTGTAAAACCCATCTTAAACATTCTCTGACCTGTATAATGTACTCTATAGAGAACCTTATATTGTATTAATTGTAAATTGGAGATTCTAGTCAATTTAAAAGTATTTAGACATACTTGAGACCAAATTTTTTGTTCAAAGTTGATTGATAAATCTGACTCCCATTTTTCAACAGGTAGTGTTATTGAGTCATCGATTCTAGACAGTTTTTTGTATATTTTAGATAATAATTTGGGGGGTTGAAGATTAATGAACTCTAACACACATGTTGGTGTTTCCAACAATGTTTTATTAAGCTTAAATTTCTTTTTTACAATAGACTTAATTTGTTGGTATTGTAGGAAATATTTATTATCAATGTCATATTGTATTATTAATTTATTGAATGGAATAAAGTCTATACCCTCAAATATGTCTTCCAGACATTCAATTCCTTTCATTCTCCAACCTGGGAAATTTAACATATTATTTTCTTGTTGTATGTCAAGATTATTCCAGAGAGGCATATGTCTACATGGGAACAGTGAAGACTTTGTCATTTTCAGATACTCCCACCATGATGTCAGAGATGAGCTTATATTGATACTTTTAAAGCAGACATGTCTTTTTAAATCTGTACTAATAAATGGTAGATCTGAAATCCTAATATTATTACATAAAGTTTGTTCTATATCTATCCAAGTTTCATCTAGTGCATTCGGTTTTAACCACTTTAATATATATTGTAACCTGTTGGCTAAATAGTAGCATCCATTTCCACTGCTATGCTGATGACACGCAGCTCTACTTGTCATCAAAACCTAACTCCACCCACCCGCCCTCCATCCTCACCGACTGTCTCATTGAGCTTAATCACTGGTTTTCTAACAATTTCCTTCAACTAAACAGCAACAAAACAGAAGTCATTCTCGTCTGTACCAAAAACTCTATTTCAAAATCAGAACATCTTCTCGTCCCCCTTAACAACTCTCTGCTATCCCCCTCCCCTCAGGTCAAGAGCCTCGGTGTCATCCTCGACACCACTCTTTCCTTCACTTCACACATCAACAATATTACTCGGTCTGCCTATTTCCACCTCCGTAATATTAACCGTCTCCGTCCTTCTCTCACACCCCGCTCCACAGCCATCCTGGTGCACAGTCTTGTGACTTCCCGTATTGATTACTGCAACTCCCTTCTCTATGGCCTCCCCAACAAATCTCTCCACAAGTTACAGATGGTCCAGAACTCAGCTGCCCGTGTCATCACTCAAACCTCCTACTATAACCACATCACTCCTGTCCTGCAGCAGCTCCACTGGCTCCCGGTTAAATCACGCATCATCTTCAAAATTCTACTCCTCACGTTCAAAGCTATCCACAACCTTGCCCCTCCTTATCTATCTGACCTCCTACAAATCTCCATCCCATCACGCTCTCTCAGATCCTCCTCTTCACTACATCTCCATGTACCCTCTGCCCGCCTCTCCACCATGGGGAGCAGGGCCTTCACCTGCTCTGCCCCTCACCTCTGGAACGCTCTACCGCCAGACCTTCGAAACACCACCTCCCTTTCTCTGTTCAAGACTGCTCTGAAAACACATCTCTTTAGACTAGCTTATCATTAACTTTACTAAATTTATTTTAAATTATTTTGTATTTTATAATCTTTATGTACCCCTCCCTGGGCTGTCACCTTACCGTGGTGGAGGGGTTTGAGTGTCCCTATGATCCTAGGAGCTATGCTGTCAGGGGCTTCATGCCCCTAGTAGGGTCACCCAAGGCAGACAGGTCCTAGGTGAGGGACCAGACAAAGCGCAGCCCAAAGACCCCTTATGATGAGTTCAATTAATGGAAACAATGTTCCCTCGCCCGGACGCGGGTCACCGGGGCCCCACTCTGGAGCCAGGCCCGGAGGAGGGGCACGTTGGCGAGCGCCTGGTGGCCGGGCTTTTACCCATGGAGCTCGGCCGGGCACAGCCCGAAGAGGAGACGTGGGTCCCCCTTCCCATGGGCTCACCACCTGTGAGAGGGGCCAAAGGGGTCGGGTGCATTGTGGAATGGGTGGTGGCCGAGGGCGGGGACCCTGGCGGTCTGATCCTCGGCTACAGAAGCTGGCCATTGGGACATGGAATGTCACCTCTCTGGTGGGGAAGGAGCCTGAGCTAGTGTGTGAGGTTGAGAGGTTCCGGCTAGAAATAGTCGGACTCACCTCAACGCATGGCTCTGGCTCTGGAACCAGTTTCCTTGAGAGGGGTTGGACACTCTTCCACTCTGGAGTTGCCCCTGGTGAGAGGCGCCGAGCAGGAGTGGGCATACTTGTTGCCCCCCATCTTGGTGCCTGTACGTTGGGGTTCACCCCGGTGAACGAGAGGGTAGCCTCCCTTCGCCTACGTGTGGGGGGACGGGCTCTGACTGTTGTTTGTGCCTATGCGCCAAACGGCAGCGCAGATTACCCACCCTTTTTGGAGTCCTTGGAGGGGGTATTGGAGGGTGCGCCTCCTGGGGACTCCCTTGTTCTGCTGGGGGACTTCAACGCTCACGTGGGCAATGACAGTGAGACCTGGAGGGGTGTGGTTGGGAGGAACGGCCCC
This sequence comes from Garcialebias charrua, assembly GCA_038048925.1. Lineage (NCBI taxonomy): Eukaryota > Metazoa > Chordata > Actinopteri > Cyprinodontiformes > Rivulidae > Garcialebias > Garcialebias charrua. Next base: position 36,527 of record JBBPBX010006061.1, read on the forward strand.
CCTGATCTGAACCCGAGCGGTGTTCTGTTGTTGGACTTCTGTGCTCGTCATGGATTGTCCATAACGAACACCATGTTCAGGCATAAGGGTGTCCATATGTGCTCTTGGCACCAGGACACCCTAGGTCGCAGTTCGATGATCGACTTTGTTGTCGTCTCATCTGATCTGCGGCCGCATGTCCTGGACACTCGGGTGAAGAGAGGGGCGGAGCTGTCAACTGACCACTACCTGGTGGTGAGTTGGCTCCGATGGTGGGGGAGGATGCCGGTCAGACCTGGCAGACCCAAACGTATTGTGAGGGTCTGCTGGGAACGTCTGGCAGAGTCTCCCGTAAGACGGAGCTTTAACTCCCACCTCCGGGAGAGCTTTGAACACGTTCCGAGGGAGGCGGGGGACATTGAGCCCGAGTGGGCCATGTTCCGCGCCTCTATTGTCGAGGTAGCTTATCGGAGTTGTGGCCGCAAGGTTGTTGGTGCCTGTCGTGGTGGCAATCCTCGAACCCGGTGGTGGACGCCAGCGGTGAGGGATGCTGTCAAGCTGAAGAAGGAGTCCTATTGGGCCTTTTTGGCCTGTGGGACCCCGGAAGCAGCAGATAGGTACCGGCAGTCCAAGCGGCATGCGGCTCGGGTGGTTGCTGAGGCAAAAACTCGGGCGTGGGAGGAGTTCGGAGAGGCCATGGAGAATGACTTCCGTACGGCTTCGAGGCGATTCTGGTCCACCATCCGGCGTCTCAGGGGGGGAAAGCGGTACGCGACCAACACCATTTATGGTGGGGATGGCGTGCTGTTGACCTCAACTCGGGATGTTGTGAGTCGGTGGGCGGAATACTTCGAAGACCTCCTCAATCCTACTGGCACGTCTTCCACTGAGGAAGCGGAGCCTGGGGACTTTGGGTCGGGCTCTCCAATCTCTGGTGCTGAGGTCGCCGAGGTGGTTAAAAAGCTCCGCGGTGGCAAGGCTCCGGGGGTGGATGAGATTCGTCCTGAGTTCCTTAGGGCTCTGGATGTTGTGGGGTTGTGTTGGCTTACGCGACTCTGCAATATCGCGTGGACATCGGGGGCAGTTCCCTTGGATTGGCAGACTGGGGTGGTGGTTCCCCTATTCAAAAAGGGGGACCGTAGGGTGTGTTCCAACTATAGGGGGATCACACTCTTAAGCCTCCCTGGTAAGGTCTATTCAGGGGTTCTGGAGAGGAGGGTCCGTCGGATAGTCGAACCTCGGATTCAGGAGGAGCAGTGTGGTTTTCGTCCTGGTCGTGGAACACTAGACCAGCTCTACACCCTCAACAGGGTCCTGGAGGGTGCGTGGGAGTTTGCCCAACCAGTTTACATGTGCTTTGTGGACTTGGAAAAGGCATTCGACCGCGTCCCTCGGGGGGTTCTGTGGGGGGTACTCCGGGAGTATGGGGTACCAGGCCCTTTGATATGGGCTGTTAGGTCCCTGTACGACCGGTGTCAGAGCTTGGTCCGCATCGCTGGCAGTAAGTCAGGCTCGTTTCCGGTGAGAGTTGGACTCCGCCAAGGTTGCCCTTTGTCACCGATTCTGTTCATAACTTTTATGGACAGAATTTCTAGGCGCAGCCAAGGTGTTGAGAGGATCCGTTTTGGTGGCCTTAGAATCTCTTCTCTGTTTTTTGCAGATGATGTGGTCCTATTGGCTTCATCAGTTCGTGATCTACAGCTTTCGCTGGAGCGGTTTGCAGCTGAATGTGATGCGGCCGGGATGAGGATCAGTTCCTCCAAATCCGAGGCCATGGTCTTGAGCCGGAAAAGGGTAGCATGCCTTCTCCAGGTCGGGGAGGAGGTCCTGCCCCAAGTGGAGGAGTTTAAGTATCTCGGGGTCTTGTTCACGAATGTCGTGGTGAAGAGAGAGCTGAGTCAAAAGGCAAAGCTCTCAATTTACCGATCGATCTACGTTCCTACCCTCATCTATGGTCATGAGCTCTGGGTTATGACCGAAAGAACGAGATCTCGGATACAAGCGGCTGAAATGAGTTTTCTCCGCAGGGTGTCTGGACTCTCCCTTAGAGATAGGGTGAGAAGCTCAGTCATCCGGGAGGGACTCGGAGTAGAGCCGCTGCTTCTCCACATCGAGAGGAGCCAGTTGAGGTGGCTCGGGCATCTGGTTAGGATGCCTCCTGGACGCCTCCCTGGTGAGGTGTTCCGGGCATGTCCCACCGGGAGGAGACCCAGAGGAAGACCCAGGACATGCTGGAGGGACTATGTTTCTCGGCTGGCCTGGGAACGCCTTGGTATTCCCCCAGAGGAGCTGCTCTAAGTGGCTGGGGAGAGGGAAGTCTGGGCCTCCCTACTTAGGCTGCTACCCCGGCGACCCGACCCCGGATAAGCGGAAGAAAATGGATGGATGGATGAATAATCTTTGTGTATTTTATATTTCAATTTGTTACTGTTGATGTCTGAACTGTGTTTGTTTGTTAAGTGTCCTTGGGTGTCCTGAAAGGTGCTTTTAAATAAAATGTTGATTATTATTATTATTATTATTTTTATTCTTATTCTAGGAAACGATGAGAGGACCTCAAACTACACTGTGGTATTAGATCCTGCTCATCCAGGATGCAAATGTGTTGCAATTTTTTAAAAATGCTTTTTTTAATTTTGGTACTTTGGAACGAGGATACAGCCAGAACAAATGAACAGATACTTCAGAGAGATCTCAGAACATCCAATTTATAATGAAGTCAGATTTAGACTTTTTAAGGTATTTTTTAGGGTCTATTGTGACCACCTTGCTGCCTTGCCTAAATTATGGGCGCAGCTTCCAGTGTAGACCAGACCTGGCATTTGTTTATGTACGAACGGAACAAGCTAATGTAGTTTCTCAGAGCATTATGGATTGAATTTAAACATGTAGGAACATGTTTAATGGAATGTTTCAAACCAGTTTTCTGTTACAAATAAAGTCCAGTTGTTCCGTATTGAACGCCTTTTTTGATTCTATCATGTCCTGGACACTGAGAATCTTCACCAGCACATGTAGGAACACCACCTGTCAGAGCTCAAACAGGACAATATAATCACATCACTGCCTACTGTACACAAGGAACGGGAAGACGGCGTGAAGAAATGACCTCAGATTACATTTACTAGCATAAACTGTAGCTACTTCATTGACTCGGTTCGTCTGATGACGAAGCAATGAACAACCTGAAAAACTTTGTTTATTCGTATCTACACTGTAATCAAGTCATTCGCGTTTTGTTAAAAGAGGTGGGACACAATCTTATTTAAAGCAGACATAGATCCCAGCCAAAAACCTTAAAGTCCCCCATCACCAAGCTTGTGTTAATTTCGGAGAAAGTCGTAATACTGAAGATGAACAAATACTATAATGCTGTGCCCTTCATACACTTGAAATCATACCTGATGTTCTTATCACCCTGTTTTCAATCATTCTGAGGCTCCGCCATCTCTTCTCCAGTGGTTTATTGTAGCCAAGCCATAAAGTAGCATACAGGGTTTCTTCCGTTGCCCATTTGTCAACAAAGTGAAATAAGATATATTTTACTACTATGTAGTGGACCTACCCAGGGTCAAATTAAGGTTTTTGAACTGTCCAGTGATGACCTTTACTGACCTTTCAGTAAAGCAAGACATTTACTACAAAATCATTCATTTAGCTGTAATCTGATAAATATAGTCACCAAAAGAGACTATTTCTATCTTTGATTTTAGGCTGATGTGATCAAAAGAATAACTTTTGTCATTTTCATGATGTGTGCTTTTAAGCTGTGTTATTCTGTAAGAGTTTAAACTGTGTTCACTGCTGTGTCAAAGGTGCAGTCTCGGGTCACAGAGACCGGACGGTTTTGTTTAGAAACTCAGAGGACAGTAATCCGTGTTTTTCATGAAAGGGCTCCAGCTTGCTGTGCCTTTCCCTAAACAAATCTCTCTCTGCTCTGGCTGTAACCTTGGGTCTGATAAGGCAAGTTCACTCCTCTCTTTGTTCCTGCTTTTTAAGTTCTAACTGTGCGGAAACGCTTCAGAGTTTCTGGGAGCTTCGAAAGATGATGTGAACTTTCCAAAGAGCTGAATGACCAACAGTCACGCGCTAAGGACTCGTCATCCAGCTGGGACTGATAACATGTTGTTATGGGTCCACTCCGAGCGTAAGCTCAAAAACTTTGTTATTCCTTCCTGGAATAAATTATCTTGAGCCAAGAAGCCACGACTGTCACGACTTCTGCCGACGAAAGCGAGTATCACCGACACCGACAAGGTAAACACGCGTGGAGTCCAGCTTGGACTTGCGGGACCGACGACTCGTCAGTCTAAAGTTGACCACAGCTCTTTACCAGAACCAAGGCGGACGTCTTAAGGTAAAGGAGCAGCTGTTTGCTTGCTGGAGGTGTGATGATATCTTAGCTGGACGCGTACGGAAGAGTGTCATCTGGTTTCATAAATGCAAGATAAACTTCCTCTCTTAACCTCCCAATTCTTCTTAAATCTTTCCTCCTATCTTTTTCCCTCAATTCTAAGCTGGAAACTATTTTAAGCTGAAGAGCCCACAGACTAAATATGTTAACATCCAATATTGAAGTCTGTTGTGTTAAATTTAAGTGTGCTGACGTATTAATTTGAAAGAAAGTGAAATCATGTCAATCAAGTGTAATGGTGTTAATTTAGTTGATTCATTTTAAATAAATGATAGTGTCTCTTTGACATATCAAGCTAAGTTAACGTGTCCATTGTCACTCTATAGCTCTGTTTATTTATCCATCATAAAGATCACAGAAACATTGGGTAAACTGAAAAAGAACAGAATCCGTGAATTTACTATTCAATCTGAATAAGTAAATTAATTAAGGTAAAGAGGTCAGTATTAATATTGACCTCCTCATAATCCTTTACATCTGGTGGCCTCGTACGTGGTTCTGAAAGTTTATTGATAAAACTGTGATCTCTCGTGAACTGTAACGTCATGTTTGCATATTAGGATCCAAGTTTTAGACTCTAACAGATTAATTATTTTGGCTGGAAAAGTGTTCAGAACGATTGCAGGACTGCAGTTAATGACATTTGAAGCTGAAATTGTTATTTGTTCAACTTTTGAAACGCTATAAGTAGTTTGGTGGGGATCTGTCTCGCTGTGTGGGAAGTGTCTGGTGGTTCTGATAAGGACCCGGTCCAGATTACGTTGCACAAGCTGAGGCAATCTCACTGCAAAATGACCGCCGAGTCAAATTGCCTGAAAAGCTAATTTAACATCTACAAGATTGCTGTGCTGGTATTTTACATGTTAGAGCAGGTCAAAGAAGCATATTACTGTTAGAACGGTGTCGGATAGTGGTTCTGAAACCCGAGTTCTGCTCCTTTAAAGTGGACGGAACCGACCTGAACGCGGCTCCGAGGGAGTCCGTGTCGTGTTACAGTTGACGTGCTGGTTACTAAGCGTAGCTAAGTCGTGCCTGTTTTAAATGTGATTGCCACGTTTCAGAACTTTGGAGAGTTAATTTGTAGCGTTTGAGTTGTTTTAAGAGTCTATAAAGTTGTGGTCTGCTGTGCAAGCTAACGTTAAAAGGACGTGTACTGTCTGCATGTCTGTTTATGAGCTGTGATTGGATAAACGAGAGCTGTGAGCTGTCAATCACTCTCGTAGCGAACGCTGATTCGCTGATTTGGGAACGCACGCCGTTGCGACCAACCCACTTTGTCGTCATTTCCGGTACTGCATTGGTCGAAGGTAAGAAACTACATTCACCATGAACGCTTGGGTAATGCACTGCAAACGCTGTGATTGATTGGTTGACGTCACGTATCTGTTTAGCGAGCTCCGCCTCGCTCAACGGAAGCTGGTGACGCGCTGCGTCGACCCGCCTACTTGTGTCGTCATTTCCAGGTGCACTTTCGGGTGACAAGCAGTTCACCAACTCACAGGACAGACTGAGATTTCACTGAGAGTTTAAACACTCATTTCAAGCCATCTAAACTGTCTAACAACATAGATTTGTCTCTGACAAGACCGCAGTTCGAGCGTTTATCACGAACATACTAGAAACTAACTCTAAAAGGTAGTTTTCAGTTAAATACTGAATGAAATAAATCAGTCTCCACGTGATAAATATAGACTCAAAGCTGCCCCCTGTTGGTTAAAAGACGTTGACAGATGAGTTTTCTCAAATACATCATGAGAAGTCAGCATTTTTATGGTGAATTACCAGCTTTTAAAATTGTTCTGTACGCAAACAAAAACTCCTGTTTATTCTAAATACAAATTTTAGAATAACAGAGGTACAGACAAACAATTTATGCTCATTTTAAATACTGAAGAGATTTAAAATAACACTCAAAAGGGCATTTTTTATTTGATTTTCAAATTAAATAAAAAAAAATGATGGAGAACAGAGCAATTCCACATTAAGCTCTTCACATCTCTGAATTTTAAACAGAATTGTTGTACATCTGTACACTTTTAGTTAAAAATGGCATTTTTAACGTTTTTCTGTGTAAAATTAATGACTCCAGTTTATTTTAAATAAAAAGTTTAAAATAACAAACAAAATTACATTTTTCAATCCAGATAACTGCGGCAACTCAAAACAGTTTTACTGAATCTGAAATACATTCTCTTGGAGCAAAATAAAACAAAATCTGCTAACATTTTAGTGTGAACATTGCATTTATTTGAAATCTTTAAGAAGGCGTTTGAGTGAAAGACAGAAAACATTAAGCGTGGTTTAATAGTAATTGTTTTAAAAGATAGGTCTATTAAGTTAATACGGCCACGAAGGCTTAACTTACCATATGTTTCATTGCAGGTAAAACCTAAAATAAATAAAAAGGTACTGAATGAATGAAAGACTTGTTTATAGATTACTGGAATAAACCCAGGAAGCTGTTTTAGTTAAATAACTCACCGCTAAGAAAGCATTTATTTGCATACACTATAATAAATACCGTCTTATTGATTCAAACAAAATCAAAACTAAAAGATGGGAGATAACAATTATGATGAAGCTTTACAGCTGCTCACAGCAAAGCTTGAATTGTTGAGGCATAATAACATTCGCAGAAGAGAAATTTTTCAACAAGTAAAATTTGAGTTAAAACGTGCGATCAAACAAAATCAAAACAAAAAGATGGGAGATAACGATTGTGATGAAGCTTTACAGCTGCACACAGAAATACTTGAATTGTTGAGGAAAGATAACATTCGCAGAAGAGAAAATTTTCAACAAGAAAAACTTGAGTTAAAAAGTGAGATTGAGCAATTAAAAATAAAACGGCGTGCTATAAATGGTTTTGATGTTCGTCAACTCCCTGACCCGATCTGGTTAAAAACAAAACCAGAGCGTGAACTACATTACCAAGAAAAGGTCAAATCCCACTCGCTGGAGCTGGAAGGGACAAGTTCATCAACTCCCTCTCCTAAAATAGGCGAGAAAAAACATGTTTTTCAAACTAACAAACCACGACATGAAGATGCCCGCTGGAACTATGACCCGAAGTGGTTAAGAGACCCAATATGGTTGAGAAGGACGAGCACACGCCCTGTCCCTGCACCTCGGACGAAGCTGCCCGAGATAAGCAAAAAACCACAAACGGTGGACGCCCGCTCTTTAAGTGACCCTCCGCGGTCTACACCGAGCAAAGGTCCTGCCCCTGCACTGCGGACTGGACAGTCCGGGAGTAGCAAAAGGTCACAGAAGTTCCAGAAAAAAGGCAACATACCTCTATGCTCTGAGGAGATAGTGGACATAAGTTGGTTGTTTGAAAACTTGAATGATACAGAGGATGACCGAACTGGTACATTGAGTGACCTTGTCTTTGATAACTCAGAGCACATGGATAACTCAGAGCACACAGTTAGTGACATCAATAGCAAACGACAAAAAGAAAAACGTCTCAAAAAAGGCCTTGAGCTACAACATCAGTTTAAACAATCAGTGATGACACAGTGCGCTGTAACTGCTGTTGAGGCTCACATGCAAAACAAAACACCCACTGAGGCGTGCCCAGGTCAAAAGGTCGTATCCCAGTCGCAAAAAAGCGAGAATAAACACCGTCGTCTCAAAGGTCCTCTGACCTCAGAAGAGGCAGAGAACATGCGTCGGTTGTTAAAAGAGTGGGATGATACTAGCGAGAATGAACACTATCGTCTCAAAGGCCTTCTGACCCAATACACAGAGTTTAACCAGACAACCCAGCCGAAGACGAGCCAGCTCACGCTGCAAGAGACTTTATATTTATATTTATCTCATAAAGAAAAACATACACTTCCTTCTGTGAAGCCACAGGAGGAGAGTTAAGGAGTGCTGTTCAGAAAAGCACGTTACTAGCCTTATTTTATAAAACTGACACTTTAAGTTTCTTATTTGTTTACATGCCTGCTCAGTATTTTAAGTTGAGCTGCTTATTTTAAATTAGACATTTTTTTTATTTCATACTGTTGCACTAAACTTCAATGTGAAGAATTTTATTTTAAATCGTATTACTTAGATCTGTTTCTTTTTTTCTTCATTTTAAAAATGTATTTTAGAAGTATCGGATCGGGACTCGATATCGGCCAATACTCAAATTAAAGGACTCGGACTCTGGTTCAGAAAAACCTGATCGGGACATCCCTAGTCTACAATATCATTGTGTGCTTATTGTATGTATGTTTTCTGTAAAATATTAATAGTGTTGAATCATTTTAATGAAAAATGCTGCAGATAATTCATATTTTTATTGTGTTTACTCTGTGACACAGTTCACACTTGGACTTGTGATTCTGTGTGTCAGTATTTCAGGAATGACATGCAGAGTTAAATGCCATTAAGCAAAATAAGAAAGAGGAATGATTATATCTTTGAAAGTTTTGATTTAACACAAAGTAAAACCAACGTGTTATTTTAACTGCAGTAAAAACATTTAAGTAAAAGTTGTCTGACAGAAAAAAGGAGCATTAGACCCAACAAAGGAATATCTGATCAGTTCAACTCCAGTTTGTCTTCAACTCTAGTTAAAATAATGTCTAAACTTTGTAATGGATCAATATGAACAATATTTTAACTTCCTGACACCATTGTCAAAACTTGGACCTGAGTGTTGAGACATTTGGAGACATCTCTCGTCTCCTAACATCCATGAAGTGACACATTTTAATATTGCAGCAAAAATTTATTGTTACATCCCACCACTGACAGTCAGTATTCATGTTGCACTCATTGGAAATCTAAAAGTTTTAGATATTGAAAAAACAGCCTAATGCATCTTTAAATCAGATTCTTCATGTGCCTCAGATTGCTTAGAGCAATATATGAAAACTCTGCTTTCATGCAGATAAATGCCACTTCAGTAAAGGCAAATAATTAATATAATGATCACACAGAAAAGGGCCAAAAATACATCTTTGTAGTTCTGTCACGATTCTTTTCTGCCAGCCTGCCTCAGGTCACCTCTGTGCATGTTATGTATCAGTCCCTGTGTCCATGTCGAACCCTCACCTCCTGAATTTGGTTTCAATAATGTATAAAAGAGGGCGCAGGCTTGGCATGTATTGTCAGTTTGAAGACATGATCCTTGACATCTGGAGCTCGCTCAGGGCTCAAACTGAATGATAATAGCCTCCCCCATTTTTGGTGAATTATTAAATTCAAATTGTTTTGCAAACAAAACATATTTGTTAACACAATGAATCTGGGGTGAAAGCTGGGGCTTTATCAATATTTAATTTTTACTGTAGACAACAATATAGCCTTTGGCCAGATTCTAGTGCATAATTAATGGCAGGGCAATGGAACTAACAATACATAAAAACAACCACTACTGGCACATCTGTAAAGGTTTTATCGCTGCAAACAGTCACCACTAAGAAGTAATAGATGTGTTCATAGTTTCGAAAATATACTTTTTAAGAGAAATGTATGGATAAACTGATTAGTAATCCTGTGAGTCTTCAATATGTCATATTGTAATTATTCCCTCCAAACCTCTTCTGTTGTCCTCCCTGTGATATCTTTTATGTGGGCTATTGATTGATAGAACTTCAGTGTCACGCTGCAGTTATGGTGATATGCATGTGATTGAGCTGATTAATATTTGATTTCCTCTTTAAACGCCCCTCCCACCCCTTCTTTACCTCTCTTCCTCTGCCTTGAGCATCAGAGTGACAGAACGTTAAGCCAACACAGTGAATACCAAGTGGCTGATTGAGGCTGTCAGTGTGAACCCTGGTGCACCTTGGTTGCCAGATGTGCTTGTCCACTGGGCGTCAACAGGAGGATTTGTCTTCTGGGTTAGTAAAGGTTTGTCGTGGTGGACAGACTGAGGAGATTGCCAAGCAATGTGCTGTCCTTTACTGGGGCCTGCCAGTCATTCTGTCTTTTTTTCTCTATTTATCACTGCCAGGAGACTGCTGATTCCAGTGTCTCGTGGCTATACCTGTCCCAGTGGTGTCATTTCCCATGCTGCACATCACATCTGAAATAAATATACTTGAATCTCCCAAGCCTCTGACTGGCATAATTCAATGAGATACTTTGTAATGATACCACAGACATTGGATATGCTTTCCATGGAAGGCACTGTTCATCCCCTGCAAAAAGATCCCTGAGGAGCACTCAGGTCAATAAAAGCAAGCAGCTCAGGAATTAAAGACTTCTTTTTCACTTTTTTTTTTTGCTATTGATTGCGTTTGTTCAGTTTGAATGTTTGTGTGAGATACATGCACAAGAAGTTATACTGCTGAAGGATGTGAAGGTTGGTGCCCTGAGTTTTGCTCTTCATCTGGATAATAAATCTCAGAGCCCCTGTTAAGAAGCATTAATGGGGCAACTTCCTATGTGTTTGCATGTTTCAGATCTTGCAGTGGACATTTAGACCATTGATAGGGATTTGTAAACACCTTCATTTAAACATCTTCACCCAGAATGAGAACCACACAAAGAAACAAGAAATGATTATAAAATAGTTACACTTTGCAAAGGGGATATCACTTCAAACTCGCTTGGAGCCACGCTCAACCGTGTCTGAAGCAAGTCCGAATTGGTCAGCGCGTGCTGGGATTTTATTCTCTTAAAAGTAGGACAAGGTGAGATTCAGATAGCACATGAACATACAAGAACGTAATATCAAAAACAAACCAGAACGTGATGTCAGAACATTATTTGTAATCAAACATAAGCTGACCCAACCAGCGTCCTTGTTCTGTGACAAGGAGACAAATGCACGCACTCTTTAGATAAGTGTTTGTTACATACAGAGAGAATTTAGAAAGAGAGTTGAGTGATGATTTTGTTAGAGTACATTAATAAAATAAGTTTTATATGATAAATGTTAAAAACTATCAACCATATTTTACTATTTCTTAGCATTTCCATTCAGAAGCAATGAGGTGATAGTGCTAGCTGTTGCTATGGAGGGTTTAAGAAAGTGACGTGGTTGTTCAGACATAGAGAGTGAATGAGTGTGTGTTTCTGCATGTGTCTCGATGCTGTAGTATACAGGCAGTTGTATGTGTTAAATCATTCTCGCACAAAGGATTGTGTATTGTGTGTGTTTTGAGGCAGCCAGCAGAGCGGGAGGAACATCTGCACACAGTGGCACAGGCCTTCTGCCTTTACACACGGCTCCTGCCGTGCAACGCTTCACGGCCTAGCAAGCTGTGACCTCCCAGAGGCTCCAGGGGAGCTCTTCCTCTTAAAAGCCAGCTGTGTCTCTTACTTTCAGCCCGCCAAATATTGCATAGTCCAGCTGTTCACCTGAGAAGCATCATGCACAACTACCTCACTTTCCCCCTTTCATATTTTCTGAGAGCTATTGTGCAGGTTTAAGAGAGCATGGTATAGGACACCTGTGATTGCTTTATTATTTCCGAAGGAACTAAGCTGGCCTTTAACTTTGTGCTGAAAGCTTAAACCTTGTACTAAATTAATTATATTGTCAGTCTGCACATTTAATAAGGTACAAAATTCAGATTTTTTTTTCTATTGTTTCTTGCCATGCATGAACTCGGTGTAATATTCAAATCACTACGTGGATGTTTTTAAACAGCTGAGTGCACTTTTCAGATTTTTTTCGTATTTCTCTTCTAAATGTCACTCTCTTTGAGACACAAATACAGTATAAATAGATTATCTCTAAAAGGCCTCCCACATTCATTATTAGATAAATCTGTTATACGTATTAGGAGGAGACTGAGTAAGTCATAATGTGTGATGGGAATTAGAGCTTGGCAAGTAAAGTGAGCCACGTTGAAAGACACATTTGATATGAATAGCCACTGATTGATAATAAAATAGAAACAAAATTGTAAAAATGTAAAACATTTCCTTTTGTTTATCACTACAGAAATTAGCTAAAATTGTCATATTTGCATCTTTGGTGTGTGTCTGTTCTCAGAGAATAAAACTAAAATGTTGTAGTTTAGTTCAGCCATGTAGGATTCCCGTTTTATCAGCAGGTTCCTGAGCCTAACATGGTGCCAATGAGCAACAGCTGTGGTTTATTTATTCATATTTTTTAGCTATATAATGTTGTCTCCTGTTTATTACATGCAGTGCATGCTGTAGGCCTACATGCACACCATAATGTTAATGTGACATTAAAAAGTAGACTGCTTACAATTAATTAAAAATAAATTAATTACACTGATCTCAATCAAAATCTAAGGTTCCCCATCTATAATATTTGTTTCTAGTCATTAAGTGCACATAACAACAGAGTTGCCAGTACTCATTTCACATTCTGTTAAAGTATAGGTTTTCCATATACTTTCAAACTGCTGCAAAACCTACAGTTATGAAGCTGCACTTGCATATACATAATTTCCTGCTAATAACTCTTTATTACACTTTTACACAATTAATAAATTGGGCTGTTTCATCTATAGATAAGATTTCTTCCACGAAGCGGACCGGGCCAGGAGAAGCGGCCTGCCCCTCTGACACGCACGCTGTCGGATACATGATGGACTCGTGGGGACAGTGGCAACCCATGTGTTTGACCGTCCTGTCTGTCGAAGACGTGGAAGATTTGTGGATTATTGGGATATTGGTGGCAGCTGCTCTGTTTTTTGGCGTGAGCGGAGCTGTCTGTTACTGGAAGATCAGGAAGACTTCGGCAGCTATCGGCGCACTGGCCAAACTTCCTGATCAGCAAGAGTCTCTGATCCGGGCTGTGAGCTCCTCAACCCAGCTGTTGTACGAGCTGAACCGCACAATGGGAGCGGTAGACCACCGTGGACCTGCGGTGCGCTTTGGAACTCGTTTACAGCCGCCCGGCATATAGGTTTTCCATATACTTTCAAACTGCTGCAAAACCTACAGTTATGAGGCTGCACTTGCATATACATAATTTGCTGCTAATAACTCTTTATTATCTTTTGTATAGTCTAATAGAAAAAGCACACTGCACCACATTCAGTAATTGGATCACTAACTGAATGCTTGTTTTAAAAAAAATTGGAAATATCTTTTTTTTGTTAAGAGGAAAAATGAAGGAAAAACGAAGAAAAATACAACAGAGAGATAAAAGATTTTAGATGTACCAAGAAACTTTGCTAATGACAAAGTTGTGTTTGAAGTTTGAAAGTTTGAAAGTTAAAAAAAAAATACATATGACATTGGCAAAAATAAATAAATAAATAAATAAAAAGAACAAACATTTTTTCCAGCCACTTTCATCCCTATCTAGCAGTTACATTATAAAATAGTATTAAATGAACAAGAAAGCTTGTGCCTGGTCACTGGACACAAGGCCTTGACGCAGGTCTTTAATGACACCAGCTGATGGATGCCGTTCATTTATTTGGCTCAAACTCTGTGATGCCATAAGTTATTAAGGTCTGCTTTTATTGTATTTGAGCTTTAATTTATGAAAACCAATACTACCGTACTTTAATTGTCAAATGGCATTAATGTGTGAGTACATTGTACATGTGCAATATTAATTCTTTCTGATCAAAAATACAAGGAGTAACATTGCGAATACTTAAATATTACTAATGGCAAGCCATTTTCATACTTGAATACCTTGGCTTAAAAATGAAAAATAAAAGTGTGCTAATTTCTTGCACTATTTTTTACAACACTGCTATACTGTATATTTTTGATCATACCACCCATCATTAGTAGTTTTATTTTTTGTTGTTGTTGTTTTTCAGAAGCTCTCAAGGTCATTTTTTTCACACACCGCTATTCAAAATATTTTATAATCTACTCTAACAGGCTTATTGGAACCAAGCGTTGTGTTCAAATACATAATCATAAATTAGGCAGTGTAATGTAGCAAGTCTGAGGTTGGCAAGACAGAGGTTACTTGTGAAATCAACTGTGACGTCTCACCTTTATCTGAGGATAAAGGGACAATGAACAAGTAGGTGAGAGAATAACCCTTGCATTCATCCATGAGACGGAAAGCTAAAGAGTTCCAGCCGCACTGTGATAGATGACTATAATGGTAATGATATATAGAGTGCCCCTATCTCTGTCTTATTATTTATGAGCAGGCTTGTTTAATTTGTCTGTGGCTTAATGTGGCCCATATATGTGGCATATTCAACAATTAATGACCTATACTCTGCAGCAGCAGTGGCTGACCGAAACTAACGTCCTTTGGCACAGACACCTTCACTGTCATCCTTCCAAACTACATGACCTGACAATTAAGCTAATAAGTGAAAATGGCACCTTCCCAATGCAATTTTAATGAGCACCATGTTGAGCAGGGGACTCTGTTCATGAAGAATTGTTAATGGGCTGCTTGTGATTCCCAGTACTAAGAAAGAAAATTGGTAATTGCACTTGAACTAAAGGCTCATCATAATTGGGTTCACAGTAGAACTAAGATTAATTTTGTTCTTTCAATGCCAGTCAAAGTTTTGCTGTATACAAGTTAGCATGGGGAATAGTCATCATTGATGTAAAATAAACTCTCTATGGTAAATATACATATACAGGTAATCCCCGACTTTCGAGCGCATCGATATACGAGGTTCCGGACTTACGAGCTCACTAACGAACAGTAAATTTGTAAAGAACATACAGAAAATACAGCACTTTTATGTGTTTTTAGATGAAAGGGTGTTAGATAACCGTTTGGAAACAAGTTTCTGAGCATGTTTATGAACTAGTATGAACGTTTGTGATGAAAAACGAGTGTTCGTAGTAGCGCTAGCATAAATTTTCCGACTTACGACCGAAAATCCGGACTTACGAGCAACACGTGTTTCGGGTTCCGACATACGAGATTTCGTGTTACGAGATAGTCGTAGGAACGGAACTCGCTCGTAAGTCGGGGATTACCTGTACTGTACATAAAAATGACTGTGATGCTTTGTGATTTAGAAAAAAACGCTGCCAATATAAAATCCAACAGTTGCAATGTCAGCACCCAGTTTTGTTGAACAAGGAAATATTTTGCACTGCGTTTTTATTTGTGAGTGGGAAAATATTATTTTTGTAAGTGGATTTTTAGAATATCCATGCTACACATTGCAAATACTGTAAAAGCATTTTATTTAATTTTTCTTCTTTCAGCTGCTCCCTTTGTCAGGGGTCGCTGCAGCAAACTAAGTCGCACAAAGACATGGCAATTATTTTTATGCCTGATGCCCTTCCTGATGCAACCACAGACTACCGAGCCACCACAGCCCTCTGTGTGGAGCAGAGAGCTGCTATTTAGAGCATAGTGGCAGTTGGTGGAGTTTTCTTGAGGGGGTGCTATAACTCCAAAATAGACATATACCAAAGCATATACTAAGGCATCACAACAGTTTACCGGTATTTACATTAATGAAAACAACAAAAGCAACATTATAGTGTCATGTAGTGTTCTACATGCCGGGCCAGACCCTGATGTTTGAAAAAGGAGGCAGGGAAAGCAGAATAAAGCATTAGCCTTGCTACATGCAGTTAGCCATGCCTTGTTGCTAAACCAGGTCCTGGAAAAAGACAGTGTACTGTCTCCCTCTGTCTTTGGACTGCTGATTCATTGTGATGTCCGGCTGATCAGGTCCGCGTTCTTCCACCTCTAACTTCTCCTGATATGTTCTTCTCTCAAAACGTATTGTTTTAAGTGACTTCACTGAATAATTCAATTTCTCTTGCTCCAATTTGCATCTCTGTCCGATCGTCTCAAGCTGCATTCAGCTCTGGGCGCAGGAGAGGTGTGCCCCAGAATGGTCCTATCTCGTATTGAAGAGGAGCCACTGCGCATGTACAACTTTTTTTGGGGCAAAATTTTTGCACCCCACGGGGAAAATACGTCACCAAACAGACAACGTTGATGAAAAAAATAAAAACTTTACTCATCAACGACAAAATATTTCTTTTACACACAAAAAAAACCATACATTTTGTAATATTTTTATTTTATTATTTCATTCTTTTTATGTCTTATTCAATGTAATGTGGTGAGTGATGGGGCAGTGCCTCTATTGGCTAGCCACCACTGCTAGGCACCCAGGGGAGCAGATGGTGGGGGTGGGGCCCACAGTGGGGCAAAAGAGGGTGGAGGCAGGTGTGGGTTCTTCACCTATCCCACCCACATTTTGATGTTGTCTCTACCAGAAGTTGAACCAGCAATCTTCCAATCACCGATCCACCTTCTCTAACCTCTGTGCCACCACTCCCATTGTATTCTACTTGTGTTGCTGTAATGAACCTGGATAGGGTCTTACATTTAATTTTACTGAATTAAATTAACTCTGTAAGCATGTTTAAAATTTAATCAAGGAATTAAAAAAAAAAATCTGTCATAGTTTAAAAGTAAGTATGGTCAATGACTGTCTGCTTGTTTCAGTAGTAGTAGTACTTTGCAGGTGACCTGGTTGCCAGTTTGCATAACTGGCTACATAAATTATGAATGAGATAAGATAAAATAAGATAAGATAAGATAAGATAAGATAAGATAAGATAGAACTTTATTGATCCCGCAGGAAATTATTGTGCCAGAGTTTCAGTACAAAGGAACATACCGGTACACAAGAATCACAAGATATGACGATATAAGATACAAGATATATTCACAAATAATATAAAAAATAACAGGGAATATAAAAATGCCAACAATTACATTCTAAACAGGTGCAGACAGAAACATTAGTTTATTGTAATACATGATTAATTTTATATGCCCATGTGCAGAAAGGAGAGGAGCTGAAAACACGATAGCCACAGGGAGGAAAGACTTCCTATGGTGTTCTGTGGAGCACCTCGGTGGAAGGTTTATTGGTATCTCTTTTCAACATCTTTGCTCTAGAAACGACGTGTCCTTCAACAAGAACAAAATTACCAAACAGATAAAGAAAACCAGGCAAGCTTGTCAGCTTCCATTTGTTAAAGGCTGAGATGAATACAGAGAAATGGTTATGGTGATGTTAAAAACATCAAAGTTCATGCCCAATCATCCAGGTACAAAATCCAACAAAGTTCAGTCAGGTCATCTAGACAGTTTCTTTTTTGATCGAGACATTTCGTTCTTCATCCAAAATACTTCATCAGTCCGAGGAGTCACAACAAACTGAGTCCCACAAGCTGCACACCCACATAGTGGACCAACCAGTTTGCTAGTGATAAGATGGTTTCTGTGGCAGCCATAGTCACAGTGGTTCAAAACCTGACTGAACTTTGTTGGATTTACTGGATTATTAAGCATGAACTTTGACGTTTTGAACCATTTTGGCTATGGCTGCCTCAGAGGAGTGAACAGGGGAGAGGTCGGGCCCCAGAAACCATCTTATCACAAGCAAACTGGTTGGTCCACTATGTGGGTGTGCAGCTTGTGGGACTCAGTTTGTTGTGGCTCCTCGGACTGATGATGAAGTCCTTTGGATGAAGAACAAAATGTCTCAACAAAAAAGAAAACGTCCAGATGACCTGACAACTTTATTGGAGTTATGGTTTGAATTTTGTTTCAGAAAATGTGCTGCAGTTTAATATCAATTAAAACCAAAGTGACCCAGTCCAAAGTGACGTTCTATTGGCCATGCAAAGGGTAGTGCATGTTTTCCTCAAAAAACATTGAATCCCCATCACTGTAAACTGGGAATTTTGCATTGTTGCCTCACTTGGAAATTGGTGAGGCTGCCATTGTATGTAAAGACTCACTAATAGACCCCAGTGGGGCATCATTTCTATTCCACTCATGATGAAGACATCCCCTCCCTCTCTCCTGCTTTCACTTTTTCCCCTCTTTTTCTCACCGTCTCTCTCAGACTTGATAGTTTTTCCTCTAGGCTCCTCTGTGCTCTGCCTGTGGGCCTGTGAAATGTCTCTGTCGGAGGAGAAGGCTCCCACGTCCCTCTGGAAGCCATTAAAGAACCTTTATGAATATGTGCTGAAAGGACGCTTTTTTCCAGGGGTGGGGACTGAGTGGGTGGGTAGTTCAGGAGGATTTATGTCGAATGCTATCATTTGCCTTGGATACGCTTGTGAACCACCTATACATGTTAGATTTCTGTGTAACACTTTAAAGCACTGTTTTATTTATTCTTTGCCACTCCTTTTTTGAGTTGCTGGTGGTAATGACTGTATTTTAGAGAACTGTCTTCAAAGACGTTTTTCTTCATGCACTTATGAACTCAAATTGCTGAAAACAGATGCAAAAAAAGCTGGCCTTCGTATTTTTGTTCATCTTTATTTGTTTGCCATACTATTGCGTTTGAATACATGCATTCTGTTGGCATGGTAAGCATAGCTATATCTGTTTCTTAAAAAATAAATAAACAAATAAACAGGACTAGAAGTAACAGGTTACAATTTTTGCAGCTTTTACCCATTCTGTTCCCATGAAATAAATATCACATAGTTTGAAAGCTTGTAAGTTAAATTGAGCCATGGTTAAATATTCAAGATGCTCTTGAAAAGACAGTGGCCTGGATGTACTAAGTGCATCACTTTACATGTGGTGTATAGCCTTAAATCTGACTGGTTGGACTATGTACTCCTGCTGGTAAGCCTGTGGCGAATGGTGTCCATAAATAAACAGTACTTTTAGAAGGATGAGCCTATAGTGGTTTTTGTTGTTCTTGTTTGTTTGTTTGCTTTGTTTCCTTCTGTTGAACTTTGCTTTTAGGAAATCAAATGTTTTTTTTTTTACATGAACAGTAAATGTTTGCTTTAAAATCCAAGAATGAAAGAGGCATGGTGGAGCCATTAGCCGTGTTTCCATCAAGGTTTCTAGATGCGCATTTTGAAGTATCGCAGCAGAAAAGCTTAATGGAAACGGCAAAATCCGAATTTACTTCCTCAAATTCGCCAAACCAGGGGTGTCAAACTCATTTTCACCGAGGGCCACATCGGCATAATGGCTGTCCTTGAAGGGCCAGATGTAACTTATAAATGTAACTAAATGTAATCTAATGTAATGTAAAATAAATGTAACTACCGTACTCCTTAATGTTGAATAACTCATTTATTATAACTTATTCAACTGACAATTACAGTTGCATAGAAAACATCTGTTTGCTTGTTGCTCTAACATAAATCCTTTTAAATTTTGGCAGCTTATGAAAACCCACATAACTCCATTAATAAAGGATCAAACTGTCCAAGTTAATACCCTGATGCATGCTCAATAATCCAGGTAGAAAAATCTAAAAAAGCTAAGTCTGGACCTGATGGTCCAGAGGTGGTCCTCCTTGATCATGTGAGCAGCTGGTTTCGGCTGTCATCAGCCAACTGGTTGATCCACTGTGAGAGGGTGCTATTTATAAGACTGAGCTGAATACAGCATCTCAGACTGAGGAAGTCTTTCGGACGAAAGACGAAATGTTTCTACAGTTTTTTTTTTGCTTTGTTTTGTTTTTTGAATGTCCAGAGGACCAGACTTAGCTTTTTTAGATGTCCAAGTTAATAAAGAAAAATAACATAAAACTGAGCTGCAAAGAACATGTATGACACATGTAGCATTTTACAAAAAAAGGCTACACACAGCCTTGCATCCAACTGATGGTTTGATGACAACAATTTGTGTGCATACACACCCTGCAAACATTAAATAATTACAACAGCAGCTACACATAAATAATATGTAATCAACTAAAAATACCAAAATAAAGGTTGACTCAGTTCACAACTATATTACTCAAGTTTTTTGGTTACCGGTAGTCTTTGATGAGGAGATGCTGCCTGGAACACACAAGTGGATTCTCTCTCTACGATTGATCATGTTCTGAAAATGATAAACACAAAACAAAATGCAAGCACAATCATTAAATTGCACACTTTTAAATGTTCTTCTTCTTTGTTGAATTACATTTTATTATATTTTAATTGTTTAAAAAAAATGCTAACCTGACAAACAGGAAAGTGGACAAGATTGTCCTGTTTCACTTGTCACATCCATAAGTCCAATTTATTCTGGAAAGCCGTGATCGTGTCGGACATCTGCGTGATGACTTGTTTGCGTCTCTGCTCACAGACCTTGTGCATGCATGCACTGTTTCAAAAACGCTCCATCTGAAAACGACTTGGAAGCGATTTCTTCAGCCACAATGAAGCTAGCTTTCACTGCAGCCTCGTTTTTGGCTGTGGGTTTCATGAACAAACTCTGCTGCGACCGCAGTTTGCCTTTTAATTCTTGGCAGAATGTGTTGCTTTTCTTGAAGGCTAGCTTGTTTAGCGTACTTAGCTCCGTGTTTGGTTTCAAAACCGACACCGCCTCGTAACACAAAAGACATACCGGTCTTTCTCCTGGAAGCACAAACAAGTACTATTCGCCTTCCCATCTTTCTTGAAACTTCCGTCTGCATCAACTTTTCTCTTTCTCGACATTTTGGGATCATTATTTATATCTCAATTCCACTCGTTGGCATGAAGGTAGAAACACTGCTGCGGCTTCCGTAGTCGAAAGGCATTGTGGGCTACCGTAGATGAAAGGCATTGTGGGCTACCGTAGTTGAAAGGCATTGTGGGAAATGTAGTTTTTGGTCAAAACACGCTCGTATTTATTTTTAGACACTCAAAACTTTTAAACTAAGCTCTCGCGGGCCACATAAAATGACATGGCGGGCCACATCTGGCCCGCGGGCCAAGAGTTTGACACATGTGGTTTATACGCTCGCTTGAGGGGTTTTTTGGGATCTTCGAAAATGAGCAGATGCGCAAAACGACAGATGGAAACAGATTTGCCGACTCAGTTCTGCCGTAGCGAACATTCACGTCACGTGACGTTCAGCTGTTTCCGCTCCGGACAACATGTAACATCGCTAAAACTAGTTGGCATGACAGAATAAATACAACTTGCCCGATAGCAACACGTACCTGAAATATTCTCTCCATTTTGACGAGATGTGTGGCCGGGTTCTGTTTTCAACCGCTACTTCCTGTTTACTGTAGACATGCGTAACGCTGACGTCTGACGTAATGACGCTGACGTCTGACGTAATGACGCTGACGTCTGACGTAATGACGCTGTGCGTGGCCCGGTAGATGCGATTCAAGCCAGTTGATGGAAACACTTCTGCTTCGCATTAATTTGTATTTACATATTTGCGAGATTTCAAAAATTAGCTCAAAATTCGAAATGAAAATGGATGGAAACACGGTTAGTGATGGCTACCCCCTTATTTTAAAAGCTAATTAATTGTGAAGAGGGCAACTGTTTGAGTTCTACTTGATGGTTTGGACTACAAGCCTGCCTGGGTCAAAAGAGTGCTCAAGTGCTCGTGAATCATGCTGGTGGAAAAAGGAGCCCAGCTAAGGTCCACAGGAAGGGGGGTGAGCATTGCTACAAAGGCCCTGTACATGACGCTGAGGTGCTTTAGAGGTCCTGCTGGCTCAAACAATCAATCAGAAACCATTCTACTGTAATTACACCCATGGAGTTAAAGCGCTGCGCTGTCCACACCTTGCAGTACAAGCCCCCGTTTTCATTTCTTCATTCATCTTTTTCTTTTGTTTGACAATCGTCTAATTCCCCACAAGTCTTCAGTTATAATCATCCTTTTCCCAGAGTTTTCCTCTTTCTGTTTTCCCTCTTTGTCTGTTATAACCCATTGACTCTCAATTATAAATTTGCAGGCAGTGATCACTGTTTGCTGGGCACAAACTTTTCTCACAAATCCAAGCGAACACTTATGCACATGCATCACACTTTGCTGCAGATGGTGGGGGAGAGGATAGATGAGAAGTGGCCAGAATGGTGTCTGAAGGGGAAGAGAGAGTATGTAGGGCACAGTGTGTACGTAGATAAAGTAATGATTTCTCCTTCACACCTCCCTTGCTAATTAGTACAGGCTGCCTGCTGCCTTGAAGGGGGCGGTGTCTAGAGAGCCCGGCTATTTGTGTTGAAGAATTGCAAACAAAAAAAAATCACAACGCTCCCTAATACCCAAGATACTGAAATTAGCACCTGCCTGACTGCTACCACATGTCAACTTGATTGAATGATTGCAATGATCATTTTTACTCTCCACTCTTCTTTAAAACCACCCAACTGATGTGCAGCATAAGCCGTAGCCCATTTCACAGGAGGCTCTCATTGCATTCTGTTTTGTGTGTCTCCAGTGCTGGGCAGCGCTAATCCAAAAATTAGTTCCGCTATTTCTAAAGCACTTGTTGATTTATTTAGGTCCACAATTTCAAAAGCACTTATGTATTACCAATGCTAGCGGACGCTAATGCTAACACGCTAACCGCCATTTTGAACAGGGCAAATGGCGAAATACTTTTTTTAATCCAGCAGATTTGACCATTTGAACCGGTTAAGCTCAGAAAAACCTACAAGGTTTTTCTGAGCTTAACCGGTTCAAATGGTCAAATCTGCTGGATTAAAAAAATATTTCGCCATATGCCCTCTTCAAAATGGCGGCCGGCAAATGGCGAAATACTTTTTTTAATCCACCAGATTTGACCATTTGAACCGGCTAAGCTCAGAAAAACCTTGTGCTATAAAGTCAGCTAAGAAATATATTTTTTCTCAGCAAAGAAATAATTGTTTTTACCGTGTTTTCATGGAAAGTCCTTATCTTCTGTGGCCGTCGCGGCCGCCATTTTGAAGAGGGCATATGGCAAAATACTTTTTAAAATCCAGACGCGTCGCGTAGGCCGCTGAGAAACATCCATAAGTTCACCCTCCATGTTAAAAACTCTTCGTCTGACTCTTCGAAAACAAGCAATAAGGCTGCAGAGTAACACACTGGCTGCTAACTGAGAGCGCTCGCTCTAGCAAAGAGACTGAGGGGACGCTTTTTTGTCACGGACCACATCCGGCGCTGACAGGATATGGTCTGTTAGCAGTCGTACGGGCCTGTAAATACGTTTTTTTGTTTTTACTGATAGATAATTACAGTAGTTATTATCGGTACTGCATTTTAAATAAAAATAGCGCAAATCCGCTTATGAATTATAAAAGTTAGTCAAAACGCTGTTACGCTGACAAAAACGTTAGGTCCGCTGTAAGCGGATTAGCGCATTAGCGCTCCCTAGCGGTGGAAGGCCCACCACTGTGTGTCTCCATGTTGGAGACATTTTGCAACTGTGGTTTGTGGCAAAAGGGTGGTAGCAAAGGTCAAAGGAAAGTGTTACAAGGGAGTTGTGAGACCAGCTATGTTGCATGGTTTGAAGATAGTGGCAGTTGACAAAAAGATAGGAGACAGAACTGGAAGTGGGAAAGCTGATGTTGAGGTTCTCCTTGGGAGTGACAAGGATGGATAAGATTTTGAATGGGTTCATCAGAGGAGGTACAGCAAAGGTTGAACGACTGGGAGATAACGTGAGAGAGGTTGCCATAGTTTGGACATGTCCAGAGGAGAAGGGCTACATTGGTAGACATGTTAGAAATGCAGCTGCCAGGAAAAAGACAGAGGAGATATATGGATGCAGTTGGAGAGGACATGGAGGTTGGAGTGAGGACAGAGGATGCAGAGGACAGAGTGAGATGGACGAGGAGGACTCACTGTGGCTGAAAAGACAACAGCTGAAAGAAACAAAAACAAGAAGCCGAATTACACATCTCCATTTGCTTCGCTCACATGTTGAGTTCAATAAGACCCTATCTTTGAGCCTGTTAATTACATTATATGCAATATGCTAGCTGTCTGCCATCTATAACGTCTCGTTTCATTCTAATTTACAAATAAAACAAACAAACAAAACAACAAAAAACATTGATGACTACCATGCATCTATTCCAAATTATTTTCTCAAATTTGTTGTCGTAAATCTAACAAGGTTATGACCTTTGTTATCAGCACTGGCTGTTTAACAATGCTAATTACGGAAAGTTGGGACATTCTGTAAAATGTAAATAAAAGCAGCTGATGATGGCTGCAGCATCATTCAGTTCACAGGTGTTCTGCCTGGTTTGGAAGCTGAATGTGTCTTTGTAGAAGTCATTCTTCTGTGAAAACAGCACTACAGTAAAGACAGAAAGACGTTTCATCACAGAGGCTGTGCTGTCGAGCATATGTCCCTTTGTAATACAGCGGAGGGTATAAATGCCCCTCTGCCAGAGCAATATAAAATGGATGGAACAGACTATGTGCAAAGAAGCTTTGCCAAAGCTGTGGTTTACCAGTGTCACAGGTGTTAATGTGCGCTCTGTCTGCCAACCGTGCTGAGAACTGAGCACCTCACTCACTTTTAACAACTCGGTGGCTGGCGCAGAAGTTCCCACCTTCAGCACACTTAACTCCTTACTATTTTTTAGGAGATCCGAGAGCCGTGTCAATGACAGAGAGAAGTGGGTAAAAATCAGCCCTTTGTGTGTGTGTCTGCTATGCAATTTTCTGTTTCTTTTGTTTTGATGTTTTTAATAAGAGTGGCTTGGCAAGTAAATAAAAAAAATGAGACAAAGAGAAGAACAGACAGAAGGAGGAAAGGAAAAGAGATTTGTTCCTGTGCCCATGGTAACAATAAAACGAACGATTCCTTGGAGATCATCTTTAACAAAGCTGAGGTGGGCTGGGAGGATTTATGGTCACTGTTGGCTCCGTTGAGTTTTTGATTGGGGGCTTTAACGGAATCCGAAACATATAATATTCATTTTTCTCTGGTGATATAATACAATGTCCACACTCATAATCAAAGGGGGAAAAAAATGAAACGGCATGTTATAATTAGAATTTCTCATCGGAAAGCTTCTGAAATTTCTTGATAGAAACGCTGCGTATCTTTGACCAGTTCTTTTTCAGGTACCGTCATCATCCAATGCATTTTCATCACTCCCTCTCTGTCAGAGTGCATGTGGGCTTTCTCTTTATTACCAAAAGATCATTGTAAACACTGTATGCAATGCTAGTATGTTTTGGGTCAAAGCTTGCTGTGTGCGCATTAAACATGATTCTGGGGGGATTTGTAAGACCCTGGTCTAGAACAAAAGCTGCACAATAAATAAGGCTTTTAGAATGACATGGTCAAAATGATTGATTTTTTTTTATTTTTTTTATGGATTTTGCTCTGCCATGGTCTATAATGTTTTCAAAAGGAAAATCAAGTTGTTCCAACAGACAAAACTAATTCATTCAACCTAAAATACAAAGATGTTTCATTACATTATGACCAATAATGAACAGCATCTACATTTTATTCAAATAATATACATAAATATAAATTTATTTAAAAAAAGGGTAAATGAAAATAAATATGTGTTGCTTGTTTTGCTTGTCTCAGAGTATAAACATTAACTAAGAAAAATGGCTGTATTTATTATTATTATTATTATTATTATGTATTATTAGATTGCAATTGCATGATTGGAAATAGTTAAACTGTAATTTCACAAAGTATATTTGCAGCATTTCGTGTTTGTGCATAAGCTTCTTAGATGCAGCATATTTAAAAGCATTTTGAAATGCTTATTTTAATGCTCTCTCTCTCTCTCTGTGGCTTGATACTGGGTTTTAAGTGCAAAAGCATGAAATCACTCGTGTCTCAGTGAAAATGTCGGCCTGAGCAGACTGGATTTCAGCTCAGTCAAAGCTGTAATTAGTTGTAATTTACAGGGCAACTCCTCCCCAGCGACCCTGCTGTGCAGAATCCCCTGGCCATTTTGAAAGATTGTGTTTTCTTGCAC
The DNA here is from genome assembly GCA_038048925.1 of Garcialebias charrua. NCBI lineage: Eukaryota > Metazoa > Chordata > Actinopteri > Cyprinodontiformes > Rivulidae > Garcialebias > Garcialebias charrua. Next base: position 62,485 of record JBBPBX010006061.1, read on the forward strand.
AGTGCATGGCACTCAAATGAACCACAACATTGCCATAATGGCTTGCTCCCCACTGATTTGCCCACCTTGTGTAAGGTAGCTGAAAGTCACTTCCTGTAATGCTCAGTGGAGCGTGCATGGTGCTATTTCCATCTATTAAGACGTGAAGCAGCAAGGGTGCACAAAGCCAGCATAAACACATCAATAAAAGAAGCAATTGGAATGACTGGAAAAGTTGCTGCTAATGTGAAGATGTGTGCTTGATGTGTGTGCACCATCAGCAGCAGCAACAGACAATGTGTTTTTAGATCTAATGATGCATTTGCATGTGATTCTGTGAGCTTGTTATTGTTCAGAAATCAGTCCAGATGCAATTTGAGTGCACCAATTTGGAGACCAATGTAACTCAAGCAACTAATGGAGACTCAGGCAAAATGAAAATTGCTTCCTAATGATGTGACTGAGCTTGATGGGTGAATCTAAATTGATTAGTGCGCTAACATGAATGTAATATGGAATTAGCCTTTAAGAAGTGTGATCACATTTTTCTCTGGTACTTGCTACCCGTATTGCATTCAAGCTATTGATTTTTATCCTGCATGTACACCTTACCTATTTTATCATGCTCTCATTGTGATGGTTAAAAAATATATTGATTTTCTCATGGGCATTTGTTCCCACCGTTGACATGACATAAAAGTGGTGCAAGCAAAACATTAAGAGACGTTAGCATTTCTGAAAGTCCATGTGACTAATGTTCCTCAGCAAGTAATTTACTTTACTGTCTTAAGAGTGTGAAAATTATATAAGGTACATAAAATGTATTACACCTCAAAAAATATTTCACTAGATGTCATTTAAAATCAAATAAAACCATGCTGACAAAAATAATAAGAGGTAGCTAATGTTATATGCATGTCCATTTATTGTTTAGAGTTTGATAGTGGTTAATCATTCAATCAATTGAATGAATCAAATATACCGGTACTGAATAATCCATGTGCGAGTATCTTACCAACACTCTACTCAGTGCACTATGTTTAATAAATTATTTTACTTCATGTTCTGGTGGTACTTTAACTTGATTGTAACTGTCAGTGCAGTAAAATTTGCTTTATTAGCAAACCAGTTGATCAAGTTTCGGCAACGGGTTTAACGACTCATTTTCAAAATACTGTAGTACCGGTACCATAAAACATTGGGGTTTTTTTTGGTGCAAATTGAACCTTTACAGAACAAATGTTTAAAAAAAGAAGAAGAATTTAAGGGAAATTATATCCTAGTATACAAATGAAGTAAAGAAAAACATGTCAGGAATCATTTAAAACAGTATTTAAAAATTAACCTCAAACATGTGTAATAGTGCAAAGAATACACTTTACAATATGTTTGAACCAAGCAATAGTTAATCAGTGCCATGAGCAGAATTTTTCCTATTGTCAATCGAGTGTACAACATGCTGATCTTTCATTGATTGTTTAAATAAGTTATAATCCCTTCTTTTATGGCGATTAGCCAAGGTGGAGGCAATGTCAGACTACAGATGGATGTAATGACTTTAACAGTTTTATCTAAAACCAAGCAAATTGGCTAAGACATAAAAACGCAGCTTGTTATGCTGCAACGAGTCAAGTTCGTGTCACAGCTATAAATATGTATTAATGCAATTTTAAAACAATGGCCCTCATTCACGAACCGTTCGTACGCACAGATTTGTTCTTAAACTGTGCGTACGAGTGATTTAGGATCATTTGTGGCATTCAACAATGTTTTCGTATCCTAGGATTTTTTTCAGATACGAACAAAATCTATGTGTGGTCCAGACCTGTCGTATATTTTAGGAGCAGTCGGTCCGCTGTTATCCAGACGGAATTTCCTTCACTAATACCTTATATTTCGTTATTTAGTAAATATTCTGAGTTTGAAAATAATTAAATGCAACGACACAAGATGGTTAAATTAAAATAAAGCGGCTTCAGAAAAAGAAGGTTTACACAGAAAAAGATTAGCCGAAACCAACAGTGGGGCTAAAAGTTTTGAGTAAGCAGAAAATCCAATTTCACCAGTTTTCTGTTGGTCAGAATGAAGCTACTGAAACATTCAGCTTATGATCCTTTCCAGGTTAGTCCCAAGTTACCCTAAAAAACGACACAAAGGTACTGAGTGTGGGAGTACAACAAAGAACATACAAAAGAAGACAGTGGCCCTCATGCACGAAAATGTTCGTATTCTTATCCTAAATTTCTCCTACTTTTGTTCGTACGAAGTGTTCGTACGAACATGCCACGTCAGATCCAACAAACTCTTCTATCCACAGGAAACGTGTGTATATGAGCTGTGTAAATAATGATGAATCCCACCTGTTCTATTCACCTGCTCGTGCACGCGGGAGGTCATTTACATAATTCCCACCCCTCAAAACACCATATAAGGCCACGTTTCCTGCCTTCTGACAGCAGGAAGTGTCCATTCATTCAAACACATGAAGTAAAAGGAGGAACTTCACGCGTTCGGAGTTCTGCTCTCAGTGGCGCGGCTACCCCCCACCCCCCCGCAAGTGTCGGATGTGGTTTTGAACAGAAGCATTAAAATGTCTCGAAACTACAGTTAACTTCATATTAATATTGTAGTGCATATCTTTTGTCTCCCGTGGGTCGTCCAGTATCAGAAATCAAGAATAAATGGTTTGATCTGAAAATGGCTTCAAACATCGCCGCAGCACAGACAGGAGTGGTCAAGGAATAGTCTGAGATGGATGGTCAATAAATGCCACGCTGCGCAAGACGCGTGCCAACATGTTTTGCAGCACAAAGCCCCGCATCCTTTCTGTGCGATGTTGGAAACAAAAACCCCTGTTCCTGGACTCAGAGTGCACGTGTGTCGCAGAAAGTGGTCCAGACTGGTGGGTCTGCTGGTCTCACTGGTCTAGACGCCTGCCCCACCGCGCTTCTCCTCCATAGCAGCTCGGTTCTTCAGTGCGCGCGGCTCACGGCTCCATCGCCTGCACAACGCGGCGCACGGAGCTGAGGGCGAAGTGATGGAGGCGGAGGAGGGGGGAAGAGGAGGTGGGGGTGGCACACACGCGCAGGTTCCACTCGGCTCGGAACAGATCGGTACTTTGGGCACTTCTTTTTTATGTGTGGCTGACTGAGAGGGGGATGGACGCACGGTGGAGCAGCGCATGAGGACGTGTTGGGTCAGCAGCTTTTCTCATGCGCGCTCCTCCTGGTCATCGCGCAACCACATTCTGCAGGTTATATTTCGAATCAGATATAAAAATCTATTGCTCCGATGGTGTTTGCACAGCAGTCCAGCAATAGCATGAAAATCAGTCTTAATTCGTACTTGTTCTGTGGCGGTGTATGGGGATTTTATGTACCTGGGTGTTAATATGAGGAGCGGCTTTGATGACCAAGGGGAGCGCACGACTCATGAAGCCTGCGCGACACACCAGACAAATTAAACTTAAAATTATAATTCTAGTTCAAACAGAATAACCTATTGTCAAAAACAATTGTGGTGCGTGACTTTTTTAAACTCAAAATATTTTCTAAATAACGAAATATGTAGTTATTAGTGGAGAAATCCCGTCTGGATGACAGCAGACTGACGCTCCTAAATTATACGACAGGTCCGGACCACTCGTAAATTTTGTTCGTATCTGAAAAAAATCTTAGGATACGAAAACATTGTTGAATGCCACAAATGATCCTAAATCACTCGTACGAACAGTATAAGAACAAATCTGTGCGTACGAACGGTTCGTGCATGAGGGCCAGTGTTTTGATTGAAATGTCCTTTGAGATTCTCTGTCTAGAAGGACTAAGGGACACTTGAATATCAGGATAAGGTGGCAGCAGGAACAGAGCACAACATGCACTCATCACCCCCACCCCGTATCCTCTTTAACTCAGTCTGCACATCCTCCAGTCTGTTCCCAACCCTGTACAGCAGCTCACCTCTGTGAGAATGAATAATGAATGTGACTAGACGCAGGGGTCAGAGGTGACGTGTCTGTGAGGGAGCAAATTCCTTCTTGATTAGTACATAAAAAAACCAGGCCCATCTGCTTCTTCTCGGGGATTTGACAGGGGTCTGGTATGGAATGCCAGGAGCCTAGGGAGAGCCGGGCAAAGATGAGGCGATGGTGTCAAGAGGAGGAAGGCAGTCCTTCGCATCAAGCAAGGAGAGGCGAACAGTAAGGAGGGGGGACTTGCTTAATCATCACTTCACACCTCGCAGGTTCTACATCACAATGTGGATAACATCAACCTGCCTGTGTGTTCGTTTTACTGCCATGTACACAAATCTGTTCATTATGTATCCCCTTCTTCCTTTTAGGGCCGCAGGGGTCACAGGTGTCCATATCCAGCAGTCACTCTGCGAGAGGTGGGGGACACCCAGAGACAAACAACCATTCATTCTCTCACTCACACCTAGGGAAAATTTAGAGTTACCAATTAGCCTAAAATGCATGTTTTTGGTCTGTGGGAGGAAACGGGATAGAGAAAACCCAGGCATGCACAAAGAGAACATGCAAACTCCACCCGGAAAGGCCCCCGACTAGGATTTGATCCAACAACCTTCTCGCCGAAAGGCAACAACTCTACCAACTGAGCCACCCAACAAATCTATCAACCAATAAACTTTAAAGGTATTGTGACATGATTTTGTAAATTTGAATATTTGTCAGAACATATATATCTTATATCATTGAGCTCTGGTCGTTTTTGCATAATAAATTATAAATATATTAAATTTTTATTCCAAGTTATGGTAGTTTTTTTCTCTGGGATACGCCCCTAAAAATCTGCGCATTTCCGCAAAATGTCATCTTGACGTGACAACGGGAAGGCACGCTCCAACGTGCATTTAAATAATAATGGTGGAGCATGTCCTATCGCGTCTGAGATATCATTTTGAGACAGTAAATCTTCCAAAACTCTCATTAATAAACCCTCCCTGAATAAAAAAATTACAGATGTTACCTGATGGCGCAGACATAATTTAAAAATGCATACATAGCAACGTGTTTGCTCCGGGCTCTCGGCTAATATTTTTAGAAGCTATCTTGGCTAACAAGAGTCCCTGACACCGGTCACGTCTGAGATATATCATTTTAAGACAGTAAATCTTCCAAAACTCTCATTAATAAACCCTCCCCGAATAAAAAGAAACGAGATGTTACCTGATGGCGCAGACATAATTTAAAAATACATCATTAGCAACGTGTTTGCTCCGGGCACTCGGCTAATGTTTGTTAGCTGCTATGTCGGCTTATTACCGGTTGCGTCAGCGATATATCATTTTAAGACAGTAAATCATCCAAAACTCTCATTAATATCCCTCCCCGAATAAAAAGAATTACCTGATCGCGCAGACATAATTTAAAAATACATCATTAGCAACGTGTTTGCTCCGGGCACTCGGCTAATGTTTGTTAGCTGCTATGTCGGCTTATTACCGGTTGCGTCAGCGATATATCATTTTAAGACAGTAAATCATCCAAAACTCTCATTAATATCCCTCCCCGAATAGAAGGAAACTACAGATGTTACCTGATGGCGCAGACATAATTTAAAAATACATCATTAGCAACGTGGCCTGTATCGCGGCTATTGTGTTAGCTATCTGATTCGGCTAGCTTGTTAGCAGCGAACAAACATAATCTGCCGTGATAATTGGCTTTATACACTCAAAGTGTATAAAGTAAAACAACATGAACTCACGTAAAATAAATAGTTTATAATCTAAAACACTACACACCTCCGATTATGTTTACACAAAGACTTACTCATCTCCTGGACAGTCTTCCGATGGTCCCTGCGTTGTTTCGACATGGTAGCTCCTGTGGGACTTTCTTCTGTAGATTTTCTTTTAAAAATAGTAGGAATAGCATCCGGTTTTAAAAGTCTTCTGAATCTTACTGGTAATCCTAAAGATTCTTTTATACCAGGTGCTGAAAACAATCGGCAGTGAAATGGTCGCTGCAGACATAGGACTCCTGGAACCCACCGGTCCTTGTCTGGTCCATTCTTGACAAAGTTTGTCATCTTTTGGAAATTTGTGAAGGCTCACTTGTTCACTGCTGATATTAGAACACACAAATGCACTACAACGTGACGGCATTTTTCAAGTTACACAAATAAAAGGCGATCCTTCAGGAAATGAATAGTATGGCAAGCAGTTAACACACCTAATAAACGGGCAAGGCTCTGCCTTCTGCCCGTTGTGACGTTGATGACTGGTGACGACGACTGGTGATGACGTATTGCGGAAATGCGCGGAATTTCAGGGGCGTATCCCAGTAAATACCAGAGACAAATTTAGCATAATTTCGAATAAAATTTTAATATGTTTATAATTTATTATGCAAAAACGACCAGAGCTCAATGATATAAGATATATATGTTCTGACAAATATTCAAATTTACAAAATCATGTCACAATACCTTTAAGACCAACATTACTTATGTTTTATAAACCATACGATATACTGTATAACGAACATTGTTTCTTGCTACAAATACAGAAAAACAACTATTTTCAAAGCTACCCAATAATTCTTAAATGTTAAAGTGAGGTTTACAGAAATGTTGTGAACAACTAATTTCTTGTCTGTTCTAGATTGCTTTTTGATCAGGCTAATTTTCGAGAAATAGTTTAATTCTGACTGAATTGATGAGCTGACTGCTAATTCAAGCCGAGCTGAGACCAAAGTTGATTAAACAGGTCTTAAAACGATGCCAGTCTCATAAGTTTCATTTTCATTTAATTTAAATACTTAACTACACACATTTAGAATTTAATCAGTTTTAATTTACGTCGTTATTTTAAATGTAATTCTATAATTATCCGCAATGGAAAATAGCTTCAGTAGCTTTAATTATAGCACTTGTGATATAGTTTTGAGCAGGTTCAACAGGAACCTCATAATACTTTTTTGCAATAATAAATAATTCTGTTCTTAAGAAAAGCATTAAAAACATTTGCAAAATATAGCCCCTTTGATTTGATTATTACAGAAAGCTTTGATAGTATTCTTGCTCTGTTTTTCTTCGTTGTACTGAGTGCAAGTCTGGAGCATCCTTTTATTCAAAGCCAGTTCTTGACCCAAGTACTCCAGACTATATACAGCAAAAACAGAGCTAACCTCAGTCTACCTCTAGTACAGTTTTTTTTTTTTAACCCAAATCTCACACAAGGGTCTTTTAGAAAGATCAAGGCCATTTGCAGCACCAGCAAGAATCCACTGAACTGCATGACCTCCCATGGGTGGCATTATTGATTTCATTATCCATTACTGGTGGATTAACAATGGAAGCTCC
>JBBPBX010006062.1:14290-29446 GCA_038048925.1 Garcialebias charrua
GAGGAGCTGCTCCAAGTGGCTGGGGAGAGGGAAGTCTGGGCCTCCCTACTTAGGCTGCTACCCCCGCGACCCGACCCCGGATAAGCGGAAGACAATGGATGGATGGATGGATGGATGGATGGATGGATGGATGGATGGATGGACAAACTACTGTACATGACATTTAGTAATATAAAGAAAATTATCGAAGTCCCATTTAAAATTGACAGTATTGAAATTTATAGAGTTAATGAAATGACATTTTTGGGTGTGATGAGAAGCTGACATGGAAATCTCATGTAAATTAATTAAGATTTCATCAGTTGAAATTATAAAAAAAAAAATGCTTTGGTTGAATATACTGTAGTATTTTACAAGTCATGTATAAAGCTCATACAAAAAATATGCCCAAATATTAAATTAAAAATTGTTTAAAAAAAGAGAGTCATTATAACCATAAGGGAATGGAAATGTTTTTAAAACCTTCATGTAGAACTAGTGTGAAGGAACTGTGTTGTAATTCAGGGAACAGGATTGTGGAATTGACTTAATATCACCGTAAACATTTCTAAAACAATTGATATGTTTAAAAGTATTATTAAGTTAAAATTGTTAGAAAGGTATGGTGCCAGGTGAAGGATGCCTGATGTTTTGTTTTCAATTTGGAGATTGTTCGTGTAGGTTATTGTTTGTAGTTTATTTTTTATTTTTTCATATAAGGGACAGATATAAGAATTTTTTTCTTCTTTCTGCATTATTTTCATTCAATGTTTTTTATGGATTCGTTTTGTTTATTTTAAATGAATGAATAAAATGAAAAATAAAATAAAATTGTCTATTCTATTTACCCCACAGAAATGACACGTACCTTGAATGTACAAAGTAGTAAAAAATGTCATTGGGTGATCATGTTTTAACATTGACATCTGTTTACTGCCATGTTGCAGCGGTCCAGGCACACATCCTGAAGGCAGACAAGAGCGGAGAATGGTGGAAGTTCACCGTCAACATCATCTCCGTGTACAAGCAGGGCGAGAGCCGGATCCGCCGTGGAGACCAGTTCTTGTGGGTCCGCGCCAAAGACGTGACCTGCAAGTGTCCCAAGATCAAGCCTGGGAAGAAGTACTTGCTGCTGGGGAACGACGAGGACTCCCCGGGTCAGAGCGGCGTGGTGGCCGACAAGGGCAGCCTGGTCATCCAGTGGAGGGACACGTGGGCGCGCCGCCTCAGGAAGTTCCAGCAGCGGGAGAAGAAAGGCAAGTGCAAGAAGCCATAGGCAGGGCTGAGAGGAGGAAGAGCTCGAGAGTAAACCTGAGCAGAGGATTGGAGATAAAACAGAGACAGAGGACCACGGACAGAGAGGACACTGTTTATGTTGCTGCTTTTTGTGAAGAAGCATGAAGAGAAATATTTAGAATGATTTCTATTTTCTAGTGAACTTTGGTTGAAGGAGCTCATCTTGCAGATTTGGTTTTATGGTTTATTTTATTTCGAGAATCGTCTCTCTTGTGGATTTGCCGAATTTGCACCTATTACCCGTATATTATAACGTTTTGTTTTTTTCATTTCAGTATGAAACCTTATATTGTATGATCTAATTTTATGGACATTCTGCTGGTGGAAAAATGACAAAAAGCCACTTCATTACAGCTGCAGTGTTGCCTCTGCATGTTTTTCTCCCCATTAAGAAGCTTATTGGTTTCATTGAACGTTGTCACTTATCTGACTGAGCTTTCAGAGCTTTTGTTGTTCAGTCACAAAAGCAGACATTTAGCTGGCAGTGAATTAGTTTCTTGGGAACGTTTGCAGTTCAACATCCTTGTCAGTCGGGGCTCTCTCACGTTAGATGCTGTTGGTGGCAGACGAAGAGCAAAGACAGAATTATCAAACCTTTTCAAGGCCCCTTTCACACTGGGTTATGATGATGCTACGCTGTCATATGTACACCTGTACAGCCTATTAGGACGTAGCTGAATTGTGGCAAATTAAGAAAACCTGACAAACCTTGATGCTGCTAAATTGTTTTTTCTTGCTGTTTTTTTGCATCCACAACACACTCTCCTGGTCCTTCACCACACGCCATACACCCACCCATTGGAGCCAATTCCCTCTGTTCACACCACGATGCAGCTACTGTACTAGCATGGCACTACCACAGGTTTTATGGCTAGACTATTTCAATGACCGATCCTGGTGGTAGTCATTTCTCGAGGCCGGTGTAACAAGTCCAGGTTCAGATTTCCGACAACCATTGGCTATACCACCAAACTGCTGCTGCCACCAAACTCCACCTATAGAAATGTATTAGAACTCGACACAAGAACAAAACCCAGAAGATGAAGCCAGAATGAGTCTGGCTTCATCAGTCTTTAGTCACTAAAAACAAATGGAACGGTTTCTGGACCAAGAAATAAATATACGCCTTGTGCAGTCTTTTCTCATAGAGTCTGGTGATTCACATACCTAGCTGCTGTATGTTGTATACATTCTTTTAATATCTTTAGTTGTAATTACTTATTTGATGCCTAAAAGGATAATGACTGTATGTGATTGAGTAGGGGGTCCTGCAGCTCCACATCTCTAGTGCTCAAATGCTGGATTCAAATTGGAAACACTTTCCTCAATATTCCAGTCTTTGGCTACAGTCCATGTCACTGCCCCCACAATCAAAAAAAAAACTACCGCAAACTCGCTACTGAAGCGTCATGGACCCACCACGTTCTATCATGTGTAATGAGGAGCCCACCACGTTCTTAATACACACCTGAAGACCCCATCAAGACATCCAGGTAGCAGGGAGTGGCCATCCAGTGTGAAGGGGGTCTAAAACAGTGGCTCCCAACCCAACTCCCTGAGGAACACCAGCCTGCATGTTTTGTTTCCTGCTCCAACACGCCTGATTCAGTGAATTCATTACTTCTTTAAGTTCTGCAGAAGCCTGTTAATCATTAATTCATTCAAATCAGGTGTGTCAAAGCAGGGAAACAAGTAAAGCATGCAGGACGGTGTTCCTCAAGGACCAGGGTCGGGAACCCTTTAAAACACCCATAATCTGCAGCAGGTGGTTATGTACAGTATGCCCATGAAAGCTTCCTAGTGTGTTCCGTTCTGTATGTTGGTGCTTAAAATACTCCAGGGTGCATTTCCAATCACTGTTTTTATTTTCAGTATTTATTCATGTGTTTGTTTTTGTTGTAGTTTTTTTCGGTCTTTCTATCAGGAGGGGTGGAAAAAAAAACATTTTGACCAATCAACATGTGGTCAGTCGCATATTTGCCTCACTATTCAGAAAAATCAAGTCAGAAAGGTCAAGCTGACCTTGATACAATTACACTCGGGCTCTGACTGCACAACACGACAACTCAGATGTTCTGTCTGCTGCAACCCTTGTTTTACCACAAATGCTTGTACATATTTCCTTTGCTGTTGTGACAAATGAGTGCAACCTTCAACGTGTGCGAGTGAACGTACTGCACTGCTTCAGGTACTTCATCTTATCAAAGGTCAGAAACAAAACGTGCACAGAGTATGTCACACATGCAACAAATACTAACATTTAAGGGTCTATTGAGTTAGACATGGGATTATTGACACCAGCTTAACTAAATGTCATTTCAAATGCATACGAATAAGATAAAAGAGAAAAATGAAGTGATTTTCCAGTGTCACTAACAGTAACTATAACTTCCTCCAAACAAAATACTTTAAATGGAACGGGATGGTTTCAATATACTGAATGCAGAATGGAAAAACAGAAATAATTAATTTTTTTTTTTTTTACCTGGTAGAGTTGAAACAGAAACATTGGACCATTTAAAGAGGTTAGACCTAATTACTTTAATCCCATCTATGGTACTAGAAGCTTGCTTGCAAATAAACTTAAAAAAAAAAGTCAATTTTGCGAATAAATAAGAAGCTACATCCATAATCATTTTTAACATTTGAGGGAAGTGAGCTGAACTGCAGCTATTATTTCTTTGTTAATAATAATAATAATAATAATAATAATTGAATTCAATTTATAATGCACTTTTCATTAATAAAAATCTCAAAGTGCTACAAAGTGTAACAAAGCAAAGATCAAAATAAAACAAGTGATAAAATCAAATAAAATCAATAATAATATCGACTAAGATCAAAGATAAAATCATGTGGATGCAGATTAGGCTTGCTTAAAAAATAAATAAAATAAAACAAGTGATAAAATCAAGTAAAATCAATAATGATATCAGCTAAGATCAAAGATAAAATCATGTGGAGGCAGAATAGGCTTGCTTAAAAAGAAAAGTCTTTATGCTGCTTTTAAAGTCAACCAGTGACTGTGGAGCTCTCAGGTCGTCAGGGAGGGAGTTCCACAGGCGGGGGGCAGCCACACAGAATGCTCGGTCTCCCATGGTCCTCAATTTGGTCCGAGGAATATGAAGTAAATTACTGTTCTGTGATCGTAGAGACCGGGTGGATGAATATGGTGCAATAATGTCCTTTAGATAGTCAGGTGAAGTTCTGTGCAAGCATTGATGGGTAATGAGAGCAGTTTTGTACTGAATTCTGTAGGTGACAGGAAGCCACAATTGTTCTGATTTCTTTAAGGACAGAAGGGTAACGTCACCGCTCAGGGCTGTAAGAACTCAAAGATAGATCAGATTTGACAAATTAATCATAATGTGTGTGTGAATATTCAGCCATTTTCAAGTGAGGATCTGTGAAAAATGTAAAGAACAATAATTATCTTTCCTGTTGTGGATAGCTCTTGTAACAATCCATTTATTTCTGACTGGATTGATGAGCCAACAGGTAGCAGAAACGATATCTACTGCCTTTCAACAACTTCAATCTGCGAACGCTCTTGGCAGTTCATGGACCTTTACATCGCCATCATTTTGCAGGACATGGGAATTTACAAAGCATTTTGGGGCTTTTTGCAAGCACAAATACAGGTAGGCCTCGACTTACGACGGTCTTGAGTTATGACGTTTCGTGGTTACGGCGCATCTCCCATAAAAAAAATAATATTTTGAAAAGCCGAGTTACGCATTGTAAACGTAGCTGCGGAGGAATACTGCACTGTACTCTCTAAAAAAGCTAAGTCTGGACCTCTGGACATTCAAAAAACAAAACAAAACTGTACTGTGAACGCGGTTTTACATTGTAAACGGAACGGAATACGGCAGATGGACCGAGCTGGACGGCGGTTTTACGTCATAAACGTAATAGAGAATATGGCCGATGGACGGAGGAATACGACGTCACCAGCATCCCAGTAGGCCATAACTCTTTTTTCCCTTCATTATGGCTCCCAGTGGTGGGCAACGCTAATCAAAAAATTTGTTCCACAATTTCTAAAACGCTTATTAATTTTTTTAGGTCCACAATTTCAAAAGCACAAATGTCTTATGAAAATTAGGGGAAGCTAATCTAATCCGCTATTTATATTCGACAATTGGTAGCCGGCAGCGTTATGCAATATTTGCACTACACTGCCAACTGAAAAGTAACTAAAATGATCCTAAAAGGATGAAATTACAAAAATCAAAGGATTTATTTAATACTTTACGTACATATATTCTATTCGGCCACGAAATTAACAAAAAAGAGAATGATCTTTTAATCCCTAAGACCACTTTTAAATCTCAAATACACGGGCGTTTCGCCACCGCATTTCTACATAAAAGTAACCAAAATACATAAAACTAACGACTCACCGTCGAGTGGTGGACACAAAACACACAATAAAATCCTCCGGCCGCGTTAATTTGGCTTGAAACAGCGGGGTTCTCTGCGGATTTATCCAAGTAACCCAGCACAACCAGCTAGCCACAGAGTTAGCGTCCAGTTCACCTCTGACCCGGAAGATGTCAAGATTCTATAGGCAGTCAACAGATTTAATGAAAAGTAACCAAAATACATAAAACTAACGACTCACCGTCGAGTGGTGGACACAAAACACACAATAAAATCCTCCGGCCGCGTTAATTTGGCTTGAAACAGCGGGGTTCTCTGCGGATTTATCCAAGTAACCCAGCACAACCAGCTAGCCATAAACGTTAGCACCGAGTTCACCTCTGACCCGGAAGATGTCAAGATGGAATAGTCCATTTTTTAGTAGGGGGATAAAGAAATCGACCGGTTTTTGNTATTCGACAATTGGTAGCCGGCAGCGTTATGCAATATTTGCACTACATCTGCCAACTGAAAAGTAACTAAAATGATCCTAAAAGGATGAAATTACAAAAATCAAAGGATTTATTTAATACTTTACGTACATATATTCTATTCGGCCACGAAATTAACAAAAAAGAGAATGATCTTTTAATCCCTAAGACCACTTTTAAATCTCAAATACACGGGCGTTTCGCCACCGCATTTCTACATAAAAGTAACCAAAATACATAAAACTAACGACTCACCGTCGAGTGGTGGACACAAAACACACAATAAAATCCTCCGGCCGCGTTAATTTGGCTTGAAACAGCGGGGTTCTCTGCGGATTTATCCAAGTAACCCAGCACAACCAGCTAGCCACAGAGTTAGCGTCCAGTTCACCTCTGACCCGGAAGATGTCAAGATTCTATAGGTAGTCAACAGATTTAATGAAAAGTAACCAAAATACATAAAACTAACGACTCACCGTCGAGTGGTGGACACAAAACACACAATAAAATCCTCCGGCCGCGTTAATTTGGCTTGAAACAGCGGGGTTCTCTGCGGATTTATCCAAGTAACCCAGCACAACCAGCTAGCCATAAACGTTAGCACCGAGTTCACCTCTGACCCGGAAGATGTCAAGATGGAATAGTCCATTTTTAGTTTTTTATTTTAAGAGCCTGTAATAAGTTTATTCGTTTTTACTGATAGATAATTAGTTATTAGCGGTACTGCATTGTAAATAAAAATAGCACAAATCCGCTTATGAATTATAAAAGTTAGTCACTCCGCTGTTACGCTTACAAAAACGTTAGGTCCGCTGTAAGCGGATTAGCGGTCCCTGGCGTTCATATACCCACCTTTGATGGCTCCCAAACGCATGTGTTTTTAGATAATTATGTAGGGTACTGTGTTAGGATAGGCTAAGTGCTTGGTAATACTGTACAGTACTGTACATGTATATGGTACAGTATGTACGTATATTTCGACTTGCGTCAAAAATCGGTTTACGATGCCGCATAGGAACGGATCCACGTCATAAGTCGAGGACTACCTGTACCTGCAGCAGCAGCAGTAAGCTGTAACACTTCCAGTGTGTCCAGGAACACATCCTGCAGGTTTATTTAACTAGAAAAAGTAACTGATGGCAGCGTCAGGATTTAAATGTTTCATTGAACCGCTGCGACATTCTGAACGTAGTCGTTCAGTCGATCAAAGTAAAAGCGGGTCCATCCAAACACGCCCTTATTAGCTCGTCTACAATCTGAGATGGGCCACTCAAAAAGTTTTTTTGTACCACATTCAACTTCTTAAAGTTCATGCAAAAGCTATTGTTAATTCTCACCTCCGTTCAGTTTTGCAGTCCATGGATTTATTTTTGGCAGAACCATGAATATATTCTCAACTGAGGTCCACCAGATGGCACCAAAAGTGCTAAAGCTAACTGCTGCTGCTTAGAGTCCCATTTAAAAACTATAACTGCAAAGTTAACTGCGTTGTAACAGTTTGATGCTGGTTCAGCTCAGACTACTGTAGTCTTTAGCTTGCCAAGCTGGTCAGAATTAAAGTCAGTCTCTCCAGACTGAGGTAGTTCAAAGACCTATCTACAACAGGTAAGATATTGTTTAAGGCTTTTACACAAACTATTTCTAACACAAATATAAATAAATAACATCAGTGTTGTAGGAGACAAAGTACAGCTGCCTCATCAGCTGAAGTTTGATTCTTTTTTTTTACATTTCGTTTTAATTTAATCCCAGCAGGATGCTCCACCTATCATGGCAACAAACCAACCCATGAACTGACATATGACACTGGGTCAAAGGTCAATTATGTTGAGTTCCTCTTCCAGGGGTGTCAAACTCTGTTACAAAAGGGGCCAAACTTAAAAACCTGGTTCAAACAAAGAGTCAGTTTCAATCGATACATTAAGGTACGTCTTTTCTTGGTCGCAAGTTCCTGACCAGGAGTTGATGGGTCTCATTAGACGTTCTGTGTTGCTTATTCCATGTCAAATTGAAAGATTGCTGAAAAGTTCCAATAAGCTGGTCAGCTGTCATGAGAAATCTGCAGAAATAAAGTGTTGATATTTTTAAAGAAAAATGCAAGGCAATAAATATATCTTACATTTAAAATATTTTAGGGGCCAGACAAGGTGTTTACAAGGGCCGTATTTGGCCCTCGGGCCTGGAGTTTGATGCGCTGTAGACTGAAGCTGTAAATGTCCCACCTGCTTTGGATGAAACCCCATCGACCCACGTCAAGGCATCGCTGTGTTCAGACTATGAATTGTAAATGTTGGTGTCACCATTGCAAAGACGTTTAGCAATGTTGTTTTACGATACTTACTAATATATTATGGTTATTATATATGAATATATTTAATGACACGAGACAGTGTGAAATTTATTGTCTTTTTAATTTTTTTTACTCGTTTGTGGTTGTTTAGATCATTGACATTAAAGAAGGAAATAACTACTGAACACACCAGCTTGGTAGAACTACATTCAGACTTTCGGTTGAAATAAACTCATTGACAAACCGTTTGTGTCTTTGTGCTCTTTTTACATACCGGTATTAACATTTTACAGATCGCAGGTGTACTGGACCTACAAACTGGAAAGTACAGTGGGGGGAGACGAAGAGGATGGAATATTGTAAATTTTAAAATCTGCATCAAAACGTTGCCAGTGTTCCTCCAGAGGTAAACACTCGACCAACGTGAGCAAGGTGAAGGCAGATGGAAATCCAGAGGCTATTAACTTCAGATAGTTTATTAGAAATTACAAGCTGAAGTGATTTACGAGGACATGGGAGAGTCGCGTTAGTAACACAGCTGAGCAGTTTGTTTTGGCTACGAGCGGCTCTATAAACCTTACAGAATCCAAACAGAATCAGAACATTGCTTCTACAGTAACAACTGGGTAAACAGAAGGTTGCAGAGTCACTGTACCCAACGCAAGCCTTGGCTGAGCCGTTGGAGGAAAGTTCCTGCTGCCCGTGGGGGGTCCCACTGCTGGGACAGCAGGAGCACAGCCAAAGATGTTCATTGAAGTTCTTTACAAACTGTCTTAAAACTTTTCCAGCTTGATGATTAGTCAGTTTAATGAGTTTGACATTTGATTTACATTCATAAAGAAATATTTATACCATCACAATATTTACACAAGACAAAATATCACCCCGCCTCCACCAACCGATGGTTTTCAGTGTCGTACTGAGCTGCTAAACGGATAAATCTTCATTCCACATTTCTTTGGTCCACTAAACTCCAGCGACCAACTGACAAAACTGATGCCAGGCTGAGTTCAGATGATCCGTGTCCAAACTTGTGCATTTTATATCTGCATCACACAGGTGTTGTAGATGTCCAACACATGCTCCCCAGTTGGTGTAGTCTCCGTCAGCTACACGGGCCACGCTGCAATCACAATAATGGCTATAAGAAGCAGCACGATCACCACCATCATCCCTGAGGAGGAAGAAAAAACATGAGCTGAAACATAAAAACAAGGAAATATGACAAACAGTTATTCTAAAGTGAAGATCTAAAACAGGTACGCTCATGTCCCCTGTCACAGAGTGATCTGTTTGTAGGTTTAGAAATTAGTGTTTTTCTGCACTGGAAATGAACATGGAATGCAAATAAACCTTGGGATGGGCAGATTACAACGTGTAGCCGTTTTATCCACCGCCAAGTGCAAAGGAAGAGCCAGGAGGTGACCAATGCTGGCCTTGGCCACTGTAGAAGACCCCAGAGCCAACGGAGAGTCTTTATCCAAGGCCTCACCAAACTCCTCCCACATCCGAGCTTTTGCCTCAGCAACAGTCAAGGCTGCGGACTGCTTGGCCCTCTGGTACTCCTCAGCTGCCTCCAGAGTCCCATCAGCCAACAAGGCCTGATAGGTCTCCTTCAGCTTGACAGCCTCCCTAACCTGGGGTGTCAAACACCGAGTTTGAGGATGACCACCACGAGACGCACAGACCACCATGCGGCCACAGCTCAAGGAAGCCACTTCAAACAATTGAGTTGCGGAACATGACCCACTCTGACTCTATGTCCCCCGCCTCAGTTGGGATGAGGTTAAAGCTCTCCCAGAGGTGTGAGTTGAACATGTTTCTGAGGGGTTCTTCTGCCGGGCGGTCCCAGCAAACCCTCACTACACATTTGGGTCTACCGGGTCTGTCCGGCATCTTTCTAGGGTCATCTTTCATTTCTACGACCTAGGGCGTCCTGGTGCCAAGTGCACTTATGGACACCTTTATGTATATGCAACATCACTAGACAGAGTGCTGCGTATCTTTTCATCACCCCCAGCTCTAAGATCATAAATCAAGATCAAAGGCTATACAAGGTCTTTGCTTGTCTTGGCCAAGTCTACGTATTGCTTTATGCATATTAATTTATTGGTTGTCATATAATGTACCGTACGTGGTACTCTTGTTAAAGACTGATTTAATATGAGTCCAGGAAGCCTCTGCAGTCATCTCTTGATGACTCTTCATCTACTGGTACATACTTGTACTTTCAATGGTCACAAAAGCTTCAGTGCCACAGTCTCCTCTTTTTGAGCGGCACATGTTTCTGATTCTCTTGAGAGGAGAATCATTGTTTTTTTACTTATATTATGGCAGCAGAGAAAAATGTGCAAAGCCTCACTCGCAATTCATCAAAGCACTTCAACAAAGCACTTCACCCTCAGGACCTAAAAATATTACAGCTTTTATTACAGCCACCACCCTGGGGAAAAAAAAGCTCTACACTCAACAACAGGTAGAGTTCATTTTTCTTCATAGTCAAACAAGAAACCTAAAATAACTTTTGGATTACCTTTTCCACAAAACTATTAGATAAGGAAGAGTTAACAGTTACATGGGAATTGAGCCACTCATATTTTTACATTTAAGTTTTTTTTTAAGTGATGTTCTGTCAAATATTGTCTGAACTGGGGGCAGAGTTGTGGTTGGGTGTAGAAATGGTAAAATACGGGGTTAGTATAGTTTTCTTTACACCAACACCGACATGGAACCCCAGGGTAAATGTTTCGATACATTTCAGTAACTTTCAAGAGTAAAAATTTTACATGACAATAAAAAAACAAAACGTTATCAATAAGCCATAAAACGTCAGTTAAATTCAATTTATTTGCTAAATTTTAGAATTCTAATTTTATACATGAGTAATATTGTGCAGCCAGCCAAAAGTTCAATTCAGTTTGCATCACACTGTAGATGACTGTTATTCACGGTTAGCGCATCATTAACGCAAATACTGAGAATCTTTGGTGGTTGACAGTTTGTGTAAGTTTTCTCTTTGTATTCGTACAACCCAAACCCAACACGCATACATGTGACAACATACAGTACACAGATGTGGAAACACAACGTCAACTTCAACAGGAGCAACACAAATATCAAACAGCTGCGACTACAACCAGTTGAATACCTGTCATTGTTGATTAAAACGATAGAGTGAACACACAGCTGGTATTTCACTTGGTGTATTCACTTTGGATTTACATTTCTGTCATTCTTTAGCTTTTTCCCTCGTTTTCTTCTCTGTGGTCTAATTGGACGTCTTTCCCCCAGGTGACGAGTCAAAGCACGATTTCAAACACGACAAATAAACAGCTGCTAAAAAAATGACACCAAGCTCGGCTACAGGGACCAGATGTTGTGTGCTGTTCTGTTCTTAGCTTTCACAGAAACCAAAAGCATTTACTGCGTTTTTCCAATTTCTCTACAAGTTGTTTACATAAAGACGGTCCAGTTTGATTTTCTTTGAGAGAAAGGTGTTCGTGTGTTGGTTCCCACAGGATATAGATGTTAGGCGTTATCATCAGACCAGACAGCACCTCTCCCCTTAACGACTTACACATGTGAGCGTAATGTAAATGTCAAAGCAGAAATGCACACTCAGACACTTGTGATGACTCTTTAAAAGCCTCCAGTTTAAAGCAAATACACATCAAAATGTGCAGCAATTATCTTTGTTTGGGTGTAAATGATATGTAAGCAGAATCCAGTCCTTATTGGATTCAGACTGAAGAATTTCATTGATCCTGATCCAACGTCTGACAGAAACTCCCTCTGACACACCAAAGCAACAACAGCTTTTGTAACACAAGCATACATGGGCAGCACGGTGGCACAACTGGTAGAGCTGCTGCCTCTCAGCGAGAAGGTTGCCGGTTCAAATCCCGGTCCGGGGCCTTTCTGGGTGGAGTTTGCATGTTCTCCCCGTGCATGCGTGGGTTTCCTCCGGGTACTCCGGTTTCCTCCCACAGACCAAAAAACATGCTTGTTAGGCTGATTGGTGACTCTAAATTGACCCTAGGTGTGAGTGTGAGAGTGGATGGTTGTTTGGTGTGAGTGAGACAGGTCCCTCTTGTAAATGAGTCCCCGTGACTCAACGAGGCTAGCCTGTATAAATAAAGGTTGAATGAATGAATGAATGAACATTACTGTGAAGCGAGGCTCCATTCCCTTCATCTGCACATAATGGTCAGTCACAGAGCCACAGATGAGGCCCACACTGACCCTCCTTTTGTCCTGGGACCCTCACAGTCTGCCTAAACAAGCTACCCCTTACCCTCAGAAGACCTCCAGAAACTAATGACAATTTGGGCGCTTGCTTCCCAGTGGGATTGGAGCTCTGCTGTGACAGCCATGCTGAGGGAGGTGATTGGTGTCTGCTGACAGACCGACCACCCAGGAGTTATGGAAAGACTGGGCTCATCCCATCTTAGCAATTTTCAGACCCATCAGCAAGACAAATAAGAGAAGAAATGATTATTGGTGAGAACCATGACCAGACGGAGACAACCCTTGAACCTCCTTCACTGCTCCGCTGTCGTGCCCTTTCAAAGTTCAAAGATCTTTTGGACCACAAAAGATGAGGATGACCTCTGTGGGAAAATGAGAAATTTGATGTTAACAAGATTAACACAATGACTTTCCTCACAAGAAAGCCACTAAAGACAGACGCGTTTTGCTTTTTAAGAGTTTTGTTTAAAAAATTGGTCTAAATAAATGAACTTTTGCAAAAATACAACTAAGTGGCACCGTTTTGTTTTTGTAGTAGAGCATATGAAAAACTAAGAGTTGGAAGTTCGATTCCACCAGCAGTCACATGCTGTCTTTGTCCCTGGTCAAGACACTGAACCCCTCATTACCTCCAATGTGTGTCCCATCGGTGTATGAATGTGATAAAGCTCTGATTATTCTTTGTATAGCTCTAGTAGAGTGCTGTATGAATGGGTAAATGAGGCACAGATTTAGTTGTAAAGCGCTTTGAGTATCTTGATCAAATAGAAAAGCGCTATATAAGTGCAGTCCATTTATATATTGTGCTCATAATTGTAGTGGTACACCTCGTTTCTCTGAAAACTGTCAGTGAGACACCTCTTTCTTGGAAAACCTTCAAGAGAGGACATGGACACTGTTTATTCCATTAATTTGAATCCAGGACACAAATTATGTTAACAAGAGACTCTTTAATTTTTTTTCTAACTCAAACAATCAAAGTATAACCTTGTGTTATTGTATTATCATTAATTTCATTACGGTATGTTGATAATCAAAGTGACTCTGTTTATTCCAAGTGACAGGTCAAAATGATCTTTCAGTATTTGTTTAAAGGCGTTAAGACAGTTTAATCAGTTTTAATCATAAAACTGGCGTCTAAACTAATCTTTCTTCTCTTCCCCTCATTTCCACAAACCTTCACCTGACCTACACTAATCTCCTCCTACTTCCTGGTAGAACTAACCAATAGGAAAAGAGTGAGTACACGGAAGTCAAGCTCTCTTTAAAAGCTTTCACTTCCTCGAACTCGTTAGTTGGTTGGAAAGTTGAGATGAGACTTTCTTGAAGCTGCAAACGTGGCCATGCGTCAAAGGCCTTGTTCCTCAGCTAAGGATTTATAGCATGCTGCTGTAAAATCCGAACAAGCTTAAAGCTCAAAACATTGAGTAAAAATTCCTTTGAGGAATATTTTATCTTGAAAATCAACCGAAACTGCCGCTACTTTAATCGATTAACGCGGACAACAGGAGACGCTAGAAGGTAACACGCTAAGGCTGGAAGCCCTCTCTTTACCACCGAGACTGACATCTTCGCAAGGTAACGAGCTGTTTGATGTTACTAGCGTACCTGGGTTTAGCTGGCTGTCGGACGGAGAGCTGCCATGTCCTGGTTGAATTCATTCACTCAAAGACAAACTTCCCCTCTTCCTCCTTTTCCTTAATCTATAACTTTGCCAGTAACAATTAAGCCAAAAGTGCCTTCAGATACAAGTTAATTACCATCTCATAACTTTATTCTGTTGTTCCTTAAATACACATCGATTTAGTAGAAATTACAGATGCGTGATTTCATCTGTTTGATGTCTAACTTATAGGAAGTTGAAATCAATCAATCAAAGTGTACATGTATGATGTTACTTTAATGATCTGTTAATAAATGACTCCATTTCCTTGATGGGTCAAATGTAATTAACGTCTCATGTCACTTATAGATCTCATCTGGTCACACAAGTTATGTTTAACCCAAAAAGAAGAGAATCCGTGAATAAATACATAATTACTTTCTTGATTTGAACTAGTCTTGAATAAGTAAATAAGGTTGTGTCAGGATAACACCTGCTCACATCTTACATAATGGTGTCCCTACATTGTGCCTAACTTTGTGGATTTTTGCTAAGCTAAATGCTAATGTGTAAACCTTACAGTGGAGCTCATGCTTTATTAAACCATGTGAAACTCTTAAGTAAATGGGCAACATTCCCATTCAGTAACTGGTTATGAAAAGCCAAACAAAAGTAACCCAAAAGAAAAAACAACTTGTAAAAATCAACCAACAACAATGTTCCAAAAAATAAAGAAAGAAATTAAATGAACTTGCCTCATCTTGAAATGGTTTTGACAAGCAAAGTCACAACATAGATTAATTTTTATTACGATTTGCATAAACTTTGGGCTGGGATTGTTTTGATGATCGGTCTAACATGTACAGTATAATTCTGGCATGAAG
>JBBPBX010006062.1:41902-69786 GCA_038048925.1 Garcialebias charrua
TATATTTTATTTAACCTTTATTTCACCAGGAAAATCCCGTTGAGATTAAAAATCTCTTTTGCAAGAGAATCCTGGCCAAGACTGGCAGCAGCACACAGAGGTGACAAAACATTCATAACAAAAACAGAAAAATTAACTCTGACATAACCAAATTAATTCAAAGATTCCTCAGTTAAAACATTTACAGACAGATGATTCCTTCTCCAAATGAGTTAGAACAGCCTTAAAAACATTTCGTGGCAACAGCTCCTTTAGGTTCATGTATGTCTGCAACTGGTTCAAAGAAGATGGAGCAGAAAACTGAAAACTTTTCTTTCCAAGTTCATATATATATAGTACCGGTACATGTATATAATTGTGGAACGAGTTACCACTGCACATCAGGCAGGCTCCCCCTCTCCCTGTTTTTAAGTCTCGTTTAAAAACACTTTTATTTCCCAGCTTTTGACACTGTGTGAGTTGATTTTAACTTGTCTGTATCTATAATGTTAGCCATTTAGTTTTTATCTTTACCTATGTAGATCTATGCATTATATTATATTCTGTGTGCTTTGCTTGTTTGTTTCTGTTGCACAGCACTTTGGTTGACCTTGTTGCTGTGCTGTTATAAGTGGTATGGCATGGTATGGCATGGTATGGTATGGTATGGTATAGAGCAGGAGTCCTCAACCACCGAGCCGCGGACCAGTCCCGGTCCGTGGGTCAATTAGTACCGGGCTGCACAGAATTTATTTTTTATTTTTTAATTAATTAATTAATTAAAGTTGTATTTTGAAAATTCACCAGATTCTCTCCACCACATCTGTCAATAACTCACTTTTGACGCAGGTCAACATACACAGTGGCAAGTTTCAGTTTCTGTTAGGCGCATGCACAGACTGGTCCTACACCGCTCGTGCAGGTGTAGTAGTTCAGCTGCATGGTCTGGAGCAGACAGGAAGAGGCGTGCGGCCGTATCTGCGCATTTGAAGGATTACACTGCATATTTTTCAACCCACCTGACAAAGAGTGACTGTAAAACTATTAATTAAATAAAACTATAATATTAAACAAAGCTTCTGAATATCACATCAGAGCTGTTCCTTCACATTTCTGCTTCTGCTCTTTAAAGAAATCTCTGCCCCTAAACGTTCAAAATCATGGATAATTTTATTTAAATACAAAAAACAAAAATATAATTCAAGTTTTGCACTATGCATAAGTTCCTGTGCTTTTGTCAAAAATCTGATGTGTGAGTCACTGCGAAGCAGGGAGGAGGATGACGAGGCACAGCTGACCCCAGTGTGGGATATAAGATGAGAAAGGACCCTGCACTTAATACACTTATAAATCACACATAAAGCATTTCAAAGTTAATTTGAAATATAAACTGGCTTCAATACTGATTTTAACCTCTCTTTGTGGGTGTTCAACGCGCCACAAAATTTTAACTCCGCACCCCTGAAATATAAAGAAACCATCATTAGGACTGTGTAAGGAAACTCAGTTCTCAAACCTTAAATTCACCAAAATATTGAACAAATATGGAATAAATATGGAATAAATGATGCCAGTCTTAAAATGTGCCAGTAAAATGGATGAGTGTTTTGTTGCTGCAGTAGTCCGATTCTCGACCCACCTGTCAATCAATCCAGTAGGCATGTCAGCAACTGACCAATCAGCAACCTCAATTTGTCCTGAAGTGAACGACCCTTACCTGCAGAGCTGCAGCGGTTTTGAATTACCAACGCTTTGCAGTCATTTCAATAATGAGTTTACATCTTTTGTTTCATGTTAATCTACTGTAATAAACCTTTGTAAAATACACCAGAATGTAGGAAATGGCATCTACTTTATTAAAATTATTTGGGGAAGAACCCCAACATCCCTCTCCCTGGTCCATATAAATATTGTCAGACATTAAACTGGTCTGTGTTGCAAAAAAGGTTGGGGACCACTGGTATAGAGGCTGTGTTGGTGCTCTCCAGAGTTTCTTTGATTATGGTTGCCATCATCGATAAGAATATTATTACTTTTGTTATAGCGGACTATATATTTTTTATATTTTTCACTAATATACCGGTAATAATAATAATACAGTAATTATTATTATTATTGTCAATCATACAAGTTGCAATGTCTTTTTTTATTAGTTAGTGATGCAATCTGTTATTAAAAGTATTAAAAGGACACAACAGTGAGTCAAAAGAACAAAAACTTTAAAGAATTTGAACGTGATCTGCATCAAAACCGAAAGAAATAAAAATTAAATTCACAGTCACCTCAAAACAATGGTGAACACTGACTAATGAAACAGAATAATGAGCTATGTTATTTTCTTGAAACAAATTTCTAATATACATTTCCCCAATTATGTCTACTGCATGTGCAAAACAAGACTCTTAATAAGCTCGGTTTGGACCAGGGGACTTGTTACCACAGACGTTTTTGTGTCCTTTTCTCAGGAAACAAACCCAACATCTGAATATTTGAAAAGGAGTTTTAACAAGGCAGTTATTTGGCAGCCAAAACACGGAGCTATCAATAAACAAAAATAAAGGCTGCCAACTACATTTACTTTACATTTAGTCTTTAATAAGATTTGACTGCAATATTGATACAATATGTTGAAAATTCATTTGATACAGTTTAAAGCTCTGTTAAAAAGGGGTGCAAACTTAAATTTATCTATACAGTAAACAATATTTAATTACTTATTTTCAGTGGTGGGCAACGCTAATTAAAAAATTAGTTCCACAATTTCTAAAACGCTTATTAATTTTTTTAGGTCCACAATTTCAAAAGCACAAATGTCTTATGAAAATTAGGGGAAGCTAATCTAATCCGCTATTTATATTCGACAATTGGTAGCCGGCAGCGTTATGCAATATTTGCA
Source organism: Garcialebias charrua (assembly GCA_038048925.1). NCBI lineage: Eukaryota > Metazoa > Chordata > Actinopteri > Cyprinodontiformes > Rivulidae > Garcialebias > Garcialebias charrua. The sequence goes on from JBBPBX010006062.1 coordinate 44,778, forward strand.
CTACATTGCCAACTGAAAAGTAACTAAAATGATCCTAAAAGGATGAAATTACAAAAATCAAAGGATTTATTTAATACTTTACGTACATATATTCTATTCGGCCACGAAATTAACAAAAAAGAGAATGATCTTTTAATCCCTAAGACCACTTTTAAATCTCAAATACACGGGTGTGTCGCCACCGCATTTATACATAAAAGTAACCCAAATACATAAAACTAACGACTCACCGTCGAATGGTTGACACAAAACACACAATAAAATCCTCCGGCCACGTTAATTTGGCTTGAAACAGCGGGGTTCTCTGCGGATTTATCCATTAGTAACCCAGCACAACCAGCTGGACACAGAGTTAGCGTCCAGTTCACCTCTGACCCGGAAGATGTCAACAGATTTAATGAAAAGTAACTAAAATACATAAAACTAACGACTCACCGTCGAGTGGTCGACACAAAACACACAATAAAATCCTCCGGCCGCGTTAATTTGGCTTGAAACAGCGGGGTTCTCTGCGGATTTATCCAAGTACCCAGCACAACCAGCTAGCCATAAACGTTAGCACCGAGTTCACCTCTGACCCGGAAGATGTCAAGATGGAATAGTCCATTTTTTAGTAGGGGGATAAAGAAATCGACCGGTTTTTGTATTGCGTTTTTTAATGATCGTTTTCATCGTAACTATAATTATTTTTATGTTAAATGTACATTAACAAGCAGGATCAATGTTAGGGATGTAGGTGACTGGCCGGGGCGCGGCGCTGCTGATTGGGATCCCCAGGCAACGGCATCATTTGCTTACATGGTAGATCCGAGTCTGTTCTCCGCTCTGCTCCCTCCCCCTCCAACCCTCCCTCCTCTCTGCTCTTTACGGTGGGGAAAAAGGTAAAACAAGCAGCTACGGAGCCAGCATAAGAGCTTGTAAATAAGTTTATTGGTTTTTACTGATAGATAATTAGTTATTAGCGGTACTGCATTTTAAATAAAAATAGCACAAATCCGCTTATGAATTATAAAAGTTAGTCAAACCACAAAAACGCTGACAAAAAGTTTAGGTCCACTGTAAGCGGATTAGCGCTTTAGCGCTCCCTTGCGGTCTGTGCCCACCACTGCTTATTTTATTAAACCTTATTGTTTTAAAATCTCAAAAGTTGAAGGATGAATCCGTTCATTTAAAATAATATTTATCACATTGTAGTTAAAATAGCATACAAAATTTGCCTTTAGGATTTTATTATATATAAAAAAATACATAAGTGATTAATATAAATGATCTGAACCTGACTTAAACATCAGTGATTTAACAAAAACAACACACTGAAGCAAGAATTAGTCCATTATAATTTAAAGGAAGACAGTTTATAAATTTATCCAAAACATAAGAATCCTTTAAAGAGAATGTCTGAAAGTGGAATCCAAGTTCAGGTTTTACAACAATTTGGATGGTTTGCGCTATTTAAAAAAAACAACAACTGTATTTTCACTGTGAAATTCAGCTCAGCTATTCTTAATAACTCTGCCTGAATGTTAAAGTAGTTTGAGGAAGTATCAGATAAAAAAGTGAATGTTTGTCAGCTTGTTTCAGCTTAAAAATCATAACCAGACAGACGTTGCTTTTCATCACCAGATTTGAAGCTGCCTTATGCCGGGTTCCCACCGAACGCGTTTCGGGCGGCCGACGCTGCCACTTTACATGCAAAGTCTATGTGGAGGCGCGGCCAGGGGCAGCGCGGCCAGGGGCGGCGCGTCTTGAGCATTTCAAGCAGCCCGGCAGCGCGCGGCAGTTCTTTCCCATGCACGCGCACGTCCAAAGCAGCCGAGGCGTCGAGCAGCCAAAGTTCATTCATTTGAACTTTGGCTGCTCGACGCATCGCAGCAACCAATCGGGAGAGCCTCTGCTATGTGATGACGCAACAACGACGGGACTGTTTTTGGACTTTTTAAACTTAGCCCAACGAGCCTCCATGAAGAAACCAGCCTCCGGTAAGAAACTTGGCATTTTTACAGTTGCCGCTGTCTGCTCGAGCGTACGATCACCCCAAACATAAAAAAAGTTTTAATCTCAACAAAGACTTTCAGAGCTGCAGTTCGGCTCGTAGAAAACCCACTCAAGTAGTAACGAGGCTCACGTACAGCTGATTTTATCTGCCCAGTGTACAGAAAACAAACCAAATCTGACCGGGAAGGGAGCCAGACGCTGCTCCCACTGCACGTCTGCAGACGCGTTCTGTGTGAACAGACATCTGTTGACAAGCAGCAAACACGGTGCGTTGGGAGCATTTTGACGCGTTCGGTGGGAATCCGGCATTACTGGATCCAAGAATTTATGGGCAGCTGCTGACTCTTAGGGAGATTAACTGGACCTCGGCAGAACCATTGCGAGGTTATACTGTACATGTTTTGCCAAAATGAGACATTGATGAACAAATTCAGTGAGATATTAGAGATCCATCCATCCAATAACTGTTACCCACTTCTTCCTTTTCAGGTTGTGGGGTCACTGGTGCCCATATCCAGCAGTCAGTGTGTGAGGTGCGAGCAACACCCTGGACTGGTCTTCAGTCCATCACAGGGACACAGAGACAAACGAGACAAACAACCATTCACTCTCTCACTCTCACCTAGAGACAATTTACCGTTACCAATCAGTCTAACATGCATGTTTTTGGTCTGTGGGAGGAAACCGGAGTACCTGGAGAAAACCCACATATGCACATATACATCTTCTCCCACATGTCCCACCTTCAGTGCAGCTACAACATGCACTCTCAGGCCATCAATATCTACAGAGGTCCCTCAGTGCAGACTGAACTTGGCAAAAAGGCATTTTCCTACTCAGCTCCTGCAACCTGGAAACCCTTGCAACAGGAACTGAAGTTGTCCACCTTTATTGCTTTAAGGGGTTTTAAACATTTGACAATGTCAATAGAAAATTTAAGGCAAATATGTTCTTTTTTTTTGTATTTCACCTGTTTTTCTGCACCCTGATTTATTGTTTTGTACACTACTCTTGTTTTAACTGTATTTTACTGTAGTTTCTTCTTCTTCTTTCGGCTTTTCCCTCTTCAGGGGTCGACACAGCGAGTCATCCTCCTCCACCTCACTCTGTCCTCTGCATCCTCTGTCCTCACTCCAACTACGGTACCTTCATGTCCTCTCTAACTGCATCCATATATCTCCTCTTTGTCTTTTTCCTGGCAGCTGCATTTCTAACATCCTTCTACCAATATACCCACTGTCCCTCCTCTGGACATGTCCAAACCATCTCAGTCTGGCCTCCCTAACTTTATCTCCCAGTTGTTCAACATGTGCTGTACCTCTGATGATCTCATTCCTGATCTTATCCATCCTTGTCACTCCTAAGGAGAACCTCAGCATCTTCATTTCTGCTACTGTCTTTTTGTCAATGCCACAGTCTCCAGACCATACAACATAGCTGGTCTCACCACTGTCTTATAAACTTTTCCTTTGACCTTTGCTGATACCTTTTTGTCACAAATCACTCCTGAAACTTTTCTCCATCCTGCCTGGACTCTCTTTTACACTTCTTTCCCACATTCCCCATTTTCCTGGATTGTGGACACCAAGTCATGCACCTTTGTGACCTCTGATCCATGTAGCCTCACTGTTCTACCAGCCTCCCTCTCCTTCACACACATGTACTCGGTCTTACTACAGCTGCCTTTCATTCCTCTTCTTTCAAGTGCATACCTCCACCTCTCCAAGTTCTCTTCCACCTGTTCCCTGTTCTCACCACAGATCACAATGCCATCTGCAAACATCATAGTCCATGGGGATTCCTGCCTGACCTCATCTGTTAGTCGGTCCATCACCAGAGTAAACAAGAAGAGGCTCAGAGCTGATCCTTGATGCAATCCCACCTTCACCTTGAAGCTATCTGTCACTCCTACAGCACATCTCACCACTGTCCTGCTGTCCTCATACACGTCCTGTACCAGTCTAACATACTTTTCTGCAACTTCAGATTTCCTCATGCAATACCACACCTCCTCTCTTGGTCCTCTGTCATATGCTTTTTCTAAATCCACAAAGACACAATAGAGTTCTTTCTGACCATCTCTGTACGTTATCATTGTTTACTGTTATTGCTGTCTGTACTTTATATGTTCTGTCTGGAACAGGTCCCTCTTGTAAATGAGTCCTCGTGGCTCAGTGAGACTAGCCTACATAAATAAAGATTGAATTAAAAAAGGAAAATGCAAGCTCCACCCAGAAAGGCACTTTTTTAATATTTGATTAGACAACCTTCTTGCTCAGAGGTGGCAGCTCTACCAACTGTGCCACCAAAACTGTCTAAAATAGAGATCAAATATGAATAATAATGACAGTTTTTACATTGGTTTTGTCAATTGTCTGGATAATCATGTTTTTAATGTTCATTTTCAGAAACAAGAAAGTTCATATGTTTGAATTTTCTAACACAACCTTCATCATGTGCATTTTCACAAATCAAAATACGTGATAAATCTCCTAAAGCTTGACAGAGAAAGAATGATTCTGCCTTTACCATGCAAAGGTAGTCCTATGCACAGTATTGTTGTCCAGTAGCCCTCTAAAAAAACTGAATATTAAAGGGGGCAGTTAAATAGAAATAAATAATGAGCAAACACAGATTTCCATCAACCTCAGTACACTTCCGGGAGTGAATGCTGGCGCACCTGGCTGCCGCTGCTCCTCGTACTTTTTTCTTGTTTTTGTTTTATTCAGTACTTTCTGCTGTTTTTTCACCGATCCTTGCCTGGGCACTTCTACTCATTATCAAACATGGATTTTACTTGGATTTACCTGCTGCCTGCTCTCGTTTGGACTCTCCTGCTGATCATCCACCACCACCCAGCGTCTGGCCTCCTCTATTATTCAGCCATTGAGCTCCTTCGTCTTCGCTTTCTACCGGCCGTCCCGCCTGTGCTTCCTGTTCAGGAAATTGCCTTCCATTCTCGTCGGAGATACATTCACTGGGGCTTGCGCCGTCGACTCAACGCTGACAAGGCTCATCCCATAACCTCCATCTGGTCTGACTCTCGCCATTCTTCACGCCGCAATGCCCGGACCGCTAACAACAGCAGCAACGTTAGCCAACCTAGCTCGGTCGGCTAACGCTCCAGTCACTACTTCCGCCTCCTCCGTAAAGTTTGGACTTCTGAACGTTTGCTCCCTCACGGGCAAAGGTCAGCTTATTCACGATCTAATATCCGACCGAAAACTGGATTTCATCTGCTTAACAGAAACGTGGCAACAACAAAACAACTTTTTTCATCTGAATGAGTCTACACCACCGGGGTTTGTTTACATCGCCAAGGCCCGAGACTCGGGCAAAGGGGGAGGTCTCGCGATAATTCACCGCGAGAACTGGAAGGCCACTCCGGTTCACACATCTCCTTCCTCCTCCTTCGAACACATTGTGTGTCTGCTCTCCGGCCCCACCCCCACCGTTGTCGCCACTATCTACCACCCGCCAAAAGTAAACAACAACTTCATGAATGACTTTGCTGCTCTAATCGCCCATCTATCAGCTCTTTCGCCCAATATTATCTTGCTGGGCAATTTCAATATTCATATGGATGAAGACAACAACCCCCTCACCAGAGACTTCACATCCTGCCTGGACACCTGTGGCTTTCAACAATTCATCAACTTTCCAACGCACAGACAGGGCCACACCTTGGACTTACTCTGCTGCTCTGGACTTTCTCCTCTTAACTGTTCTTCTGATGAACTTCCATTTACTGATCACCTGATGATTTCATTCAATGTTAATCTTAAATTTTCCTCAGAAAAACCTCAACGCACTCTTTCCTTCCATAATATCAAGAATATCAACCATGACATTCTTTTATCTCATATTAATAATACCTTCTCCACCTTCAACTCCTCCAACCCAGATGATCTTGTCACATTATACAACACCAGCCTCACCAACATCCTTAACTCTGTTGCTCCTCTGAAAACGTGTTGGACTGTTTCCTTCTCCAACTCTGCACCCTGGTTCACTCCAGAACTCCGTTCTCTGAAAACCAAAGGTCGGCGGCTAGAGCGTCTATAAAAAATCAGGTCTCACAATTCACAAGGAACTTTATGCAAACCACCTCATCCATTACAAGAACAGTATTTCTCAAGCCAAATCCAGCTACTTCTCAGACATCATCAGTTCCAATGTTGGTAATTCAAAGACATTGTTCTCTCTCCTTCACCGTTCTGTCTCATCTCCTAACTCTCTACCCTCTCACATGGTTTCCACAGAATTTTGCAACTCCCTGATGTCATATTTCAATGAAAAGATTATTTCAATTCATAAACACCTTGGACCAAATACTACCCCTAACATCCTTGTTGAACTCCCCACTCCCTCCCTCCCTTTCTCTGTCTTCTTTTTTCATCCATTCAACCTTTATTTAGTCAGGTAAATCTCATTGAGCCTCGAGGGCTCATTTACAAAAGCGACCTGCTACAAACTAAAGAATGATGAACAGCAATGGTAGAATTTCCTTAAACAACAAACAACAGAAAGAAAAAAAAAACTTAGGAGAGAAATAGAAAGTGAAATGCAAAGTATCAAAAATTAGCAAAACACCACAAGGTAGATGTACAAAATCAAAAACAAGAACATATCTGCAATGGTTTTTGCCAGGATTCCATTATTCTCTCTTCCCTCTGCTGATGACATTGCTAACATTATCAGCAAGTCCAAGTCCTCATCCTGTCAACTAGACCCATTTCAAACAGTTCTTGTTAAATCCTGTCTCCCGTCTCTGCTCCCTATCATCACTAATATCATCCACTCCTCCCTAACCTCTGGCATTGTTCCCACAGCCTTCAAATCTGCTGCCATCACCCCCATCATCAAGAAACCAGGTCTTGACTTCACCAACTTCAATAATCTTCGTCCGATCTCCAATCTGCCCTTCATCTCCAAGATTCTTGAAAAAACTGTTGCTAGTCAACTTCACTCTCACCTGTCCAACAACAACATTTATGAAGAGTTTCAATCTGGATTTCGCCCCCACCATAGCACCGAAACAGCTCTAGTAAAAATTACTAACAACCTTCTTCTTGCTGCTGACTCTGGTCTTCTGTCCATCCTCATTCTTCTTGATCTAAGTTCTGCCTTCGACACCATCTGTCATTCTATCCTCCTCAACAGACTAACCTCCATTGGCATCTCAGGTACCCCGTTAGACTGGTTCAACTCCTATCTCTCTGACCGCACTCAATTCATTCAGCTTAAATCCTTCCGTTCCCAGTCTTCCCCTGTCTCCACGGGTGTCCCCCAAGGCTCTGTCCTCGGACCCCTCCTCTTCATCATTTACCTCCTTCCTCTAGGTCACATCTTCCGCAAATACGGCGTCCATTTCCACTGTTATGCTGATGACACACAGCTCTACTTGTCATCAAAACCTAACTCCACCCACCCACCCTCCATCCTCACCGACTGTCTCAATGAGCTAAATCACTGGTTTTCTAACAATTTCCTTCAACTAAACAGTAACAAAACAGAAATCATTCTTGTCGGTACCAAAAACTCTATTTCAAAATCAGAACATCTTCTCGTCCCCCTTAACAACTCTCTGCTATCCCCCTCCCCTCAGGTCAAGAGTCTCGGTGTCATCCTCGACACCACTCTCTCCTTCACTTCACACATCAACAATATTACTCGGTCTGCCTATTTCCACCTCCGTAATATTAACCGTCTCCGTCCTTCTCTCACACCCCGCTCCACAGCCATCCTGGTGCACAGTCTTGTGACTTCCCGTATTGATTACTGCAAATTCCTTCTCTACGGCATCCCCAACAAATCTCCCCACAAGTTACAGATGGTCCAGAACTCAGCTGTCCGTGTCATCACTCAAATCTCCTACTATAACCACATCACTACTACTGTCCTGCAGCAGCTCCACTGGCTCCCGGTTAAATCACCCATCATCTTCAAAATTCTAGTTATCACGTTCAAATCTATCCACAACCTTGCCCCTCCTTATCTATCTGACCTCCTACAACTCTCTAGCCTGGTTGAAACCATACCCTGTGCTTCACTTCGCTTCACACAAGGGTCTGGAATTTTCCCATTGAAAACCGTTTCTTGCTGGAGGCGTTGGCCTCTGATTAGGAACAAAACCATTGGATAATTTGAACAGGGAAACCATTCTGCTCCCTCCCCTCAGCCACCCCCCTCTGCTGAAGTTCAGCAGCTGAACTTGACTGACAACTGCTCCGCCCCCTCTGCAGCGTTTCTCTTGCTGCGCAAATTCTGTGTTTATATCATATGTTATAAAACGTTTTAATACAATAAAATCAAACCATGGATCGCTGGTCCAGCTCACCAAAACACCAGAAAATCTGATGGGACTCGCTCAGCAACTAAAACCCGAGTTTATTTCTCGTGACAACCTGAGGCATTTCCGTGTTCATTTTACAGCAACGAATTGAGCCTGCTGTCTCTCTCATTTTACTCAGCAGGAGGGTGGAGGAGAAGGAGCGATTACTTAACTTTTGGGGGAAAAAACCAAAAGAAAACTCCAGATAAGGGATTAAGAAGGGGAAATTAATAAATTTGTGTCACATATCTGCATCGCTTTGCATCTTTTGAATGAGAACATGCCGCTGCTCGCTGACTGAGCGCTGGCAGAGCCTTTTATAGGGCTCTGCGCGCTGGGACAGGTGGGGGCGTGGGTTAGGGTCCAAAACTCCGCCCCTTCTGTTCTCTGATTGGTCCGAACAAAAATCTACTGGACAAATCCTTGTGGGCGGGTAAAGTCCCAGACTGTGCAGTGAAGGGAAATGAGAATTGAGCGGAGCTGTGCAGGAAGGCGAGGGCCAGGCTAACAACTCTCCATCCCATCACACTCTCTCAGATCCTCCTCTTTGCTACATCTCCATGTACCCTCTGCCCGCCTCTCCACCATAGGGAGCAGGGCCTTCACCTGCTCTGCCCCTCACCTCTGGAACGCTCTACCGCCAGACCTTCAAAACACCACCTCCTTTTCTCTGTTCAAGACAGCCCTGAAAACACAGCTCTTTAGACTAGCTTATCATTAACTTTACTAAATGTATTTTTATTATTTTGCATTTTATAATCTTATTATGTATTTTATACATCTCCTCCTACATGTCTTTACGTGAGTGCAGCTACAGTGTGCGCTCTCAGGACATCATCACCTGCAGTGTTCCGTCAGTGAGGACTGAACTTGGAAAAAGGGCCTTCTCCTACTCTGCTCCTGCTTCCTGGAATATCTTACAAAAAGATTTGAAGCTCTCGGCCCTGACCTCCCTAAATGGTTTTAAAAATCTTTTGGAAACCTGGCAAAAACCATTGCAGATATGTTCCTGTTTTTGATTTTGTACATCTACCTTGTGGTGTTTTGCTAGTTTTGATACTTTGCATTTCACTTTCTATTTCTCTCCTACGTTTTTTTTCTTCTGTTGTTTGTTGTTTAAGGAAATTCTACCATTGCTGTTCATCATTCTTTAGTTTGTAGCAGGTTGCTTTTGTAAATGAGCCCTCGAGGCTCAATGAGATTTACCTGACTAAATAAAGGTTGAATGAATGAATGTATTTTATATTTCAATTTGTCACTGATACTGTTTGAACTGTAATGGTTTGTTAAGTGTCCTTGGGTGTCCTGAAAGGTGCTTTTAAATAAAATCATTATTATTATTATATTATTATAACCTCAGATGATTTCAGTTGAATTCAATAGTAAATTATTTTACATCTACCGATAAATAAGAACACTTTACAAAGTAAGACAAGTTTCAGTTCAATCATGTTTAAACACACATTTTTCTTGAGACTTGAAACATTTTATAGCCACTTTCATACATGAAAATGGTGATTGTGATTTAAGATTTTGTTTTCATTTAATCACTGGGCTGCAACCCTAATTCCCAAGAGTTCTTTCTATAAGGGGGTCTGAAGTATTTTAAGTAAATTGGTGAAAATACATTTGTCAAGAAAGATTATGCTTTGACTGACATTGGGTAATTAAAATGCACAAATTTGAAGAAAGACAGGGAAGCATGTCCGTTTGGGAGGGTGTCAGAATGTGAAAGTGTTCAGAATGAAAGCAAAAAGGAAGAAGTGAGATGAGAGTGGAAACACAAGTCAGACATGCAAAATGAGTTGGGTGTAAACCACAGGAATATAAAACAGTAAAAACGAGTGTGTAGCTACATACTGCATGCATGTAGATATGCTTTACAGAAAAAATACAGTCAATCCCAATTACACCCATCTTTAACACTTTAAGGTAGCTCTACAAGAGCATGCATAACTGCCATAAAATCTTAATCACATTCCAAGCAGAAAAATACCAGAACAACAGATCCCTATTTTACCTTGATTTACAAACAGACTTTTTATATCCTCAGACAAAAAATAAATAAATAAAACTATGCATATAAAACCTGGCCCTTCTGAGTAAAGACATTGGAGTTCTTGAGCAATAGGAGACGGATGTTGCTCTACATAATGCTTTACATGACGTCATCTCTGATGTGTCTGTGTGTAATCACAATGGCATTTCATCTACGTTCCAGAATTTTCTACAGGTGCTAAAAAAAATTCCTGCTGCTATAGTGAATATAAGCTCTCTGGGGGCTCATTTCCATTTTTCCAGTCAGTACCATCAATAACCACGGACAGTTATCAGCATGAGCACCTCTTGGGTGACTAAATAAAAAAGATTGGTCAGTGGAAGATAGTAACGAATGGCTGCTAAGATTTGTTGTAAAAAATAATTTAAAAATGTTTGTTGTTTTTTAATCCATCCATCCATCCATCCATCCATCCATCCATCAATCCATTATATTTACCCGCTTCTTCCAATTTGGTTCGCGGGGGTCGCTGGTGCCCATGTTCTGCAATCACTGTGCGAGAGGGTGGGGTACACCCTAGACAGGTCACAAGTTCATCTCAGGGACACATAGAGACAAACGAGACAAACAACCATTCAGTCTCTCACTCACATCTAGGGACAATTTAGAGTTACCAATCAGCCTAACATACATGTTTTTAGTCTGTGGGAGGAAACCGAAGTAACTGGAGAAAACCCAAGCATGCATGGAGGGAACATGCGAACTCCACCCAGAAAGGCCCTTGGACCAGGCTTTGAACCAGGGTAGCCTGCTCGCTGAGTGGCAGCAGCTCTACCAGTTATTACACAGCACCATTAGGGCTGTGTAATAATATCGATATCGCAATATATATTGATTTTTTCTTTCCTAGGAAAAAAAAATCGATATTCATGTGCAAGTATCGTACCTTTTTTTTTTATTCCAGAGGACCAGACTTAGCTTTTTTAGATACCTCTGCATCCCTGGCACCAGTGTATCCTCAGAGAGAGTCTTCTCCACCGCTGGAGATATCATCACTGCGCAGAGAAGTGCACTTCTCCCAGAGCACGTCGATCAGATTCTATTTCTAAACAAAAATCTGAGGAGAATGTAGCTCACTTGGTCTGCAGAGTAGACTTTCTGTTTAGAGTTCACTTATTAGTCAGGGTCTATCTACAGGCCTTAAGCTGCTCTGCTAAGATGGGTGCATTTGAAGTTAAATGTTCTTCATTACTTGAATTATAGACTGTTTTGTAGAAGTCATATTACTGTTTACTTACCAAGCACTTAAGGCTGCAGTTTAGCTCTGCGTTGGGCCGAACGCCGCTTGACGCGCGCGTACTGCGCGCAGGCAGTTCACAGTATAGCTCAATGTGAGGCTCCAGCAGCAGCAGCAAGGCAGAGTGTTTACCTATGGGACAAATTGAGGTCGCTGATTGGTCAATTGCTGACACGCCTACTGAATTGATTGACAAGTCAGGTGGGGGGAAAAAGGCACGGGCTGTGCAGCGGTTTTCTATGTTTATATGTTAATGAAAAGTTCTAAAAAATAAAAATAAAAACAGGGAGCGCTGGTCCAGCACACGAGAACACCCGGAAATATTTAGAACCTCGCGCAGCCACGTTGGACATGAGTTTAGTTCGCTCGTGACAAATTCATTAATTTCCTCCTCATCGGAGGAGGAAGCGATCACTTGACTTTTGGCAAAAAAAACAAAAGAAAAGTCCAGATCAGGGATGAAGAAGGGGAATTTAATACATTTGTGTCACATACAAAACAGTCCGCCGCCGGGCAGTTTATTGTGAGACAACGCGCGCGCGTAAGCGGTCGTAAAATTTGAGCTTGGCGCATTCACGCCCACGTTCAAAGGCTTGTGTCGCGGCGTTGTCGCGGCGTTGTCACGGCGTCGAGCGGCGTTCGGCCCAATGCAGAGCTATACTGGGGCCTTTAGAGTGATTCCTTCAGATGTTAAAGGACATGACCCACCATGTTTTCAAATTGCATCGCCATTAATATTTAGTAGTTAATTAAATAATGAAACAGGAGCGTTTATTTATATAGTAGAGAAATAACGCTAAATGTGTTATTTCATGTTTTTTAGCAGTTTTTAGCAGCAGCTCCGGGAAAATCCACCCCTCTCCATATATGGGCATTGACGTCACTGAAGTTTCCGCCTTGAATGCATGCGGAGTTATAACAAGCATGCATCAACGTAGCTTCATTATTGCAGCGGTGTTATATCTTATTAAGAAGTTCTAAAAAATAAATAAAAACAGAGCGCTGGTCCTGTACCCACAACTGCACCAGGAAATATTTAGAGGTCGCGCATCCACGTAGGACACTATTAATTCGCTCGCTCGCGACAAATTCATTAATTTCCTCATGAAGCCGGCTCGGCTTTTTACCCCTTTCATAAGTCAAACCCGCGCTATTCCCGCACAGACCAGTGCTACTGGTCCTGCCATTTAATCCTCCTCGGGTCATTCATAAGACAACATGGTGAATGCAGGTAGGTCCCGCTCAAATAAACTTGTTCAGAAATGAAGCCGGAGCGCTGCTCCAAGAGGCGTGGAGCTGAGCTGAACTGGACCGCGACGTGGGACAGACGTCAGACGTGTACAAGTTGTCGTGTCATTTTTAATATTTCCTCAGTAATAATTGAACAGCTGGCTGCAATGATCAGCGGGCACAGAAACATCACCACCTCCAATGCTCAGAGAGAGAGAAAAAAAAGTGAAAGTAACTTTTACAAGTAGTCCTGTCGTGTCATTTTTAATATTTCCTCAGTAATAATTGAACAACTGGCTGCAGTGATCAGCGCACGCAGAAACACCACCACCTCCGATGCTCAGAGAGAGGAAAAAAAAAGCGAAAGTAACTTTTACAAGTAGTCCTGTCGTGTCATTTTTAATATTTCCTCAGTAATTATTGTACAGCTGACTACAGTGATCAGCGCGCGCAGAAACACCACCACCTCCGATGCTCAGAGAGAGGGAAAAAAAAGCGAAAGTAACTTTTACAAGTAGTCCTGTCGTGTCATTTTTAACATTTCCTCAGTAATAATTGAACAGCTGGCTACAGTGATCAGCTCGCGCAGAAACACCACCACCTCCGATGCTCAGAGAGAGAGAGGGGAAAAAAGCGAAACATTTTTAATATTCCCTTGTTAATAAGTCTGCCTGTTGATTAATCCTGTGGTCGCACACTGATGTCTATCATATTCTGAGCGCGGATCCGAGGCTCTCACTCTCATAAACCTCCATCGCGAACTCACTCCTGCCTTCTGAGAGGAGCCTGTATTGATGTCACTCCGGACTTCGGCAATCTTCGGCGGAGTTTCCGGAGGTTTCCGGGAATCCGTTTTTTTTTTTTTTTATACTCGCCTGGCCCAAATGCAAAAATGAAAATAGACATCATATTCTACTACAGTAATTGTCCAATATGGTGAATTGTTACTGTCACGGTGGGTGTTGTCCTTTAAGTGTCAAGGTTAAAAAGGTTTCAAACTATTCAGAGCAGGGCACTTGGTGCACTTTATTTACTTTACAAATGCATGTAAGCTACAGTTTTCTCACCACTTCTTTGATTCAGGGAGGAGGTGGGTGGTTGTGTTGCGTTCACGCCCTCTCTAGCAACAAACTAAAACAAACTAAAACTCTAGCAAACAACTTACAGCAAGCAACAACAAAGAATAATTATGAGATAGATGTATATATCTATTCTCACCTGATCTATCCAAAACAAAAGCCCAAAAAATAGTAATAATACCACAAGGTATTCCGTGACCGGGGAACGAACCTGGGTCTCTCGGATCCAGAACCTGCACTTCCACCACTGCCCCAACTTGGCATACATGCTTCGCTCGTCCATCACACCATAAGAAAACGAATACAACCAAATAGTTTCGATGACGTGAAAAGGTTTCTTAAAATAAATAAGTTAAAATATACAACTAACTAGTGCCATTCCAAAAACTATAATATGCGTTGTTGCAGTACTTTTACGTGCAATGTACCACTTCCATACAAGTTATGAACTGCAGAGCGGACCTTCCCATCTCTGCAGGGGATTGGCTTTGCTTGAACCACTTTCGTGACGACAGAGGGAGAAAACACTTCACAGTGAGAATCCTAGACCAATAAGAAAATTAAGGTGCAATTCCTCTGTTCAACCCATAGGACTACAGTAAACACGTTTTTAGACCAAATATTGCCGATTTAAACTAATACACACAAATATATGAAGATTAACACAGACATAGTGCTATACAACATTTTAGACACATTCTAGGGAGTTTATCAGCTAAAAAAAGTTAATTTTGAGTTTAGCCCCTCTTTAAGACTGTGTCCATGTCCAACCAGAGCCAAGTATTGTGTAGTTGGTGCTTTTAATCAGTTTTCAGTTAAATTAATTCAATCCAAGTCTATAACAGTCTCAAAATGTCACCAAAATCACTCTGTCCCTCTAAAATCTTTCAGAAAATAAAAAAAGTGTATTGAATTGTATCGTTTGCTGAATATCGCAATATGTATTGTATCGTGAGCAGAATATCGTGTATCGTATCGTGAGATTATTGTATCACTACAGATGCTAGATGTCTGGGCCTCCCTGCTCAAGCTGCTGCCCCCGCAACCCGACTTCGGAACAAGTGGAAGATAATGGATGGATGGATGGATAGATGAATGGATATATTCATTCAACCTTTATTTATACAGGCTAGCCTCGATACAACCCGGATTCCGAAAAAGTTGGGACACTAAACAAATTATGAATAAAAACTGAATGCAATGATGTGGAGGTGCCAACATCTAATATTTTATTCAGAATAGAACACAAATCACAGATCAAAAGTTTAAACTGAGAGAATGTATCATTTTAAGGGAAAAATATGTTGTTTCAAAATTTCATGGCGTCAACAAATCCCCAAAAAAGTTGGGACAAGTCCATTTTTACCACTGTGTGGCATCCCCCCTTCTTCTTACAACACTCAACAGATGTCTGGGGACAGAGGAGACCAGTTTCTCAAGTTTAGAAATAGGAATGCTCTCCCATTCATGTCTAATACAGGCCTCTAACTGTTCAATCGTCTTGGGCCTTCTTTGTCGCACCTTCCTCTTTATGATGCGCCAAATGTTCTCTATAGGTGAAAGATCTGGACTGCAGGCTGGACATTTCAGTACCCGGATCCTTCTCCTACGTAGCCATGATGTTGTGATTGCTGCAGAATGTGGTCTGGCATAGGGTTGGGCCATATCATATCGTTCACGATAATACCGGTAAAAAAAGCTTGCCCGGGCAAAAAAATGATATGATATGCTAATTTCATGACGTAATACGTCAGGGCTTTCACTGGAGCGGTTTGCAGCTGAATGCGATGCGGCCGGGATGAGGATCAGTTCCTCCAAATCCGAGGCCATGGTCTTGAGCCGGAAAAGGGTAGCGTGCCCTCTCCGGGTCGGGGAGGAGGTCCTGCCCCAAGTGGAGGAGTTTAAGTATCTCGGGATCTTGTTCACGAATGAGGGAAAACTGGAGCGTGAGATCGATAGGCGGATAGGTGCAGCGTCCACAGTGAAGCGGGCGCTGTACCGGTCTGTCGTGGTGAAGAGAGAGCTGAGTCAAAAGGCAAAGCTCTCAATTTACCGATCGATCTACGTTCCCACCCTCATCTATGGTCATGAGCTTTGGGTTATGACCGAAAGAACAAGATCTCGGATACAAGCGGCTGAAATGAGTTTTCTCCGCAGGGTGGCTGGACTCTCCCTTAGAGATAGGGTGAGAAGCTCAGTCATCCGGGAGGGACTCGGAGTAGAGCCGCTGCTTCTCCACATCGAGAGGAGCCAGTTGAGGTGGCTCGGGCATCTGGTTAGGATGCCTCCTGGACGCCTCCCTGGTGAGGTGTTCCGGGCATGTCCCACCGGGAGGAGACCCAGAGGAAGACCCAGGATACGCTGGAGGGACTATGTTTCTCGGCTGGCCTGGGAACGCCTTGGGATTCCCCCAGAGGAGCTGCTCCAAGTGGCTGGGGAGAGGGAAGTCTGGGCCTCCCTACTTAGGCTGCTACCCCCGCGACCCGACCCCGGATAAGCGGAAGAAAATGGATGGATGGATGGATGAATACGTCAGGGCGCCCCTCCACCTTAACAACCGAGCGCTTCAAACGACCAAACCGAACTACACACCCCCCTCCACCTGTCTGTACTGGTGTAACACCAATTAGTTACGCGCAATACTAGCTAGCTAAAATGCTAAAAACAACGCGCGTCTCAGCTTCTCTCCATCCAGATCTAAACTGAAGGTACAGGCAGCTCAACTGTCTCCCCCCACCCCTCTCTGAGTTGCCTGTGCTGCGGGTTGCGTCTCCTAGGGCTGGGCCATATCATATCGTTACCGGTAATACCGGTATAAAAAGCTTGCCCGGGCAAAAACCTTATATCATGATATGCTAATTTCATGACGTAATACGTCAGGGCGCCCCGCCCCTTAACACCCGAGCAACTGCGCACCTCCCCTCCACCAGTCTACTGGTGTAAAACGCTAATTAGTTACTGCTAAAATGTTAAAAACAACGCGCACGTCTCAACTTCTCTCCTCCCTGCAGGCACAGACAGCTGTCCCCTCCTCCCCCGCCCCGCTCCGCTCCGAGCAGCACCGAGCTGCTCCGGTGCTGCTCGGAGCAGCGTGTCCCCGCTGTAAACTGTGTAAACACGCGCGGCTCCACATCACTCCATCAGAGACAGTTCAGTTAAAAAAATGAATCAGAGGAAGCATATGACACGTTCCTGCATGATGAAGCTGAAACATGAAGGTCAGCTGATCAACTTGTAGAAGTTACAGCTCATTTAAAGGAGCTGTATGTAACATTTTTTATAAACATATTTCTTCACTCTGCCACATCTCCTGACAGACTGATGTTAGCCAGGTAATCTCTGAAAAAAATATATACTTTAAAAATGATCTGTTATTTAGATTGAAAAAGTATGCACAAAATATAGACTGAGCTGAACACAGCAACTCAGACTGAGGAAGTCTTTCGGACGAAAGACGAAACGTTTCTACATTTTTTTTTTTGCTTTGTTTTGTTTTATTTTTTGAATGTCCAGAGGACCAGACTTAGCTTTTTTAGATGCACAAAATATAGATTAAAAAAAACACCACAAAAACTAAAGTGCAGGTGTAGTTTTACTTGGAGACTAAATACTTTACTAAATAAAGTAATTTCAGTAAAATTACCCCTTGTTGTTTTTTAAAATTTTATATAATACTGCAAAGCAACATGTTAAGTTAATTTTGTCAAATAAATACATTTGATTTTTGTGGGGGGTTATATCACGAAATTTATCGTTATCGTGATAATACTCTGAAATATCACGATATAATTTTTGAGCCATATCGCCCACCCCTAGCGTCTCCCTCACTCTAAACTGTCGGTACAAACAGCTGAACTGTCTCCCCCTCCCCCGACCCCTCTCTGAGCAGCCGGTCTCCCCCGCTCTAAACTGTCGGTACAAACACGCGCAGCTCAACTGCCTCTTGAGTTCCACAGTCGGTCCACGGACCAAGAGGCAGGTGATCAGAGACGGATCAGTCAGATAAATGAATTCCTGCATGAATAGATTAAGCTGAAACACCAACAAGCTTCAGGGTCAGGTGCTCACCTTGTTACAATTTCTGGAAGTTATAGCTCATTTAAAGACAACATATTTTGTTGTGGGTTACATAAATGTTCAACAGATCTTAAGCTTAATTTTATTTAGTTATTTTGGGAAACTACACCTGCACTTTAGTTTTTGTGGTAGATTTTGTTGATCTATATTTTGTGCAGACTTTTTCAATCTAAATAACAGATCATCTAGCACTTTGAGATTTTCATTAATGAAAAGTGCGTTATAAATTGAATTCATTATTATTATTATTATTATTATTATTATTATTATTATTATTATTATTATTATTATCATTTTTATTTTTATACTAAGGAGACTGAATACTTTACTAAACAAAGTCATTTCAGTAAAATTACCCCTTGTTGTTTTTTAAAAATTTATATAAAACTGCAAGCAACATGTTAAGTTAATTTTGTCAAATAAATAACTTTGATTTCTGTTTTTTGTTGTTATATCACGAAATTGGGCAGCACGGTGGCGCAACTGGTAGAGCTGCTGCCTCTCAGCGAGCAGGTCCCTGGTTCAAATCCTGGTCCAGGGGCCTTTCTGGATGGAGTTTGCATGTTCTCTCCGTGCATGCATGGGTTTGCATTAGGGGTGTAACGGTACACTAAAATCACATTTCGGTTTGGTTCAACTACAAGGAGGGCTCGGTTCGGTTTATTTTCGGTACAAAAAAAACAGACAAAATAAAGACTTACAAAATGTTTATTTTGAAAATATGCCAAAAATACATTTGTATTGTATTGTAGTAATAAATAAAAGTGACCCATTTGGATGATATTTTAAATAAACAGCACTCTACAATAAATAAACTACCTGTACTGTATATTAACAATAATAAAAATCTTAATAGATACAATAACAGTCAGAACCAGAACAATAAGCAGCAACAGACTGTTTATGATCTAACTAATCCAAGTTTTTGTCCAGTAGCAGCAGTGTGGCTGTATTTGTCCTCATTACTGTACTCACAACTAGGGGTTGAACAAGTACATAATTTTAAAACTCGACATTATCATAAATAAACTCGATTGGTGCTCAAGTAGTCGATGGCATCATATGAACTTAAAGCTGCAGTATGTAGCTTTTTTTATGAACATATTTCTTCACTCTGTCACTACCTCCTGACAGACTGATGTTAGCCAGGTAATCTCTGAAAAAAAATTAAAAAAAATATTGTCCCCTTGCTTCTCCAGGTGGTAAATAAGCATTTCTAAAAAGAAAAGGTGACCCGCCATTTTCCAGCCAATAAAAACAGAGTTTGTAACCAGCCAATAAAAACAGAGCTTGAATTTGAATCAGCCAATAAAAACAGAGCTTGAATTTGAAATTCAACAGACCACAAGGGGGCAGAGCCACATATGGCTCTGAGGGGGAGGGATCAGAATGCTTTGCCTGTTGAAAATATTTCTAACTGCTGCAGTTCTACAGAAACTGCATACTGAACCTTTAAGATGCAAAATAAATAAATAATTAAAAATGCATAAAAACGTCATGATTTACCCCCCAAAAAAGACCAACAAAACATTGGGAGCATTTATTATGCTCCTATCATTTATCATACTGCAGATAAGTCACAGGAAAAACAAAACAATTAGTTATTATTATTATTATTATTAAAATGCCATAGTGAAAGTAACGTCAAAACCGAAACTTAAAAACATGTGGGGTGTTCACCATACCGCATCTCTGCCTGCAGTGCTGTGCAATTAGGCTTACTTTTAGAGATTATTGTGTTTATAGGTTTTTAATAGGTTTAGAGAGATGAATATTTGTTGCTTTTTGTTTGTGATTTGTGGTTCGGTCGATTGAACCCCGTGTTATATGTGACCTGCAATGCAACACTGCCCCCTGCTGTCACAATCTACGGTGGTCAGAGAAAAGAAAATCAACAGGACGTTGATTCAATGAGTAGCGCATTTTATAAAATTATAAACTGTTTTACCTTTTTGACAAGACTGGACCTGCTCCATAACATCCGTGCGCACAAAGGAATCCATTTTGTAGCATCTACTAAAAGCTAAAAACTACCCCGCGCTCGGTTCGGATCATGTAAAATGTGACGTAATGACGTCAGTGCGACGTGATGACGTCACTACGAGTAATCGAGAGGGACAAAAAGACCTCGATAGAAATTTTTGGACTCGACCTCTCGATTAATCGAGTACTCTGTTAAAGCACTACTCACAACCTCTTGGACCTGCTCCTCCAAGTGGGACAGGTCCTGGAACAGTTCAGAGTTCAGTTCAGTCATCACACACTTCTTAGCTCTAGCAGGTGATCACTGGTGGATGTCTGTCCTTGAAGTGGAAGAGAGATGCTACCTCTGTCCAAGACTGGAAATAAAACACAGAGGTAAAAAAAACAAGCTAATAAGATTATGATTTTAAATAATAATAAATTATAAATAATAATTATAATAGAAGAACAATACCTCTTGAACGGTTGAATATTTCACTCATCATCAGGGCAGGGCTTAAATCAGCTCCAGGACTTGTTGTTGACAACATCAGTTTTAGTTTTTTCATAAAGAGCTGAACTTTTTGACTTAAGTGTTGACATGATGAATGTCTCATAGCGAGGATCAGTAACTTTAAAGCCTACGCATAAACAACATTCAGACTTAGATTCAGAGATTTAAAAACTCTTACAGTTTGTGTTATTGCTCTGGACCGATCTGAATCACCTGATGAAGTAGTTTTAATGCAGCTGTTGTGTCGTTAGCGCTGTTTGTAACAAGCTGAGTGCTTTTCTTCGTTCACGTTTGGGTGACGTCGTTTCCAACGCGTTCACGTTAGACGTGTTGCTACAGATCCAGTCTTGTGAAAACACGTCCACACAGCTTTGGATGTGCGCTCGTCAAGAAAGCCATTACGTTCCCAAACAAGAGACAGTACACGGCATGCTAACGGCTAAATGTTGCGCGTGCTGCGCGATAATAGCTCCGTGCTGAAACGCGCCTAGGAAATTTACTTCCGCGGTGCATATATTCCCCCGTTAATAACGTTCAATGAGTGAAAAAATAACTGAAACGGTACGCGGGTGGACGAACCGAACGAGCTGTACCGAAACGGTTCGGTACACCCACTTGTACCGTTACATGCCTAGTTTGCATGCATGGGTTTTCTCCGGGTACTCCGGTTTCCTCACACAGTCCAAAAACATGAATGTTAGGCTGATTGGTAACTCTAAATTGTCCCTAGGTGTGAGTGAGAGTGTGAAAGGATGTTTGTCTCGTTTGTCTCTATATGGCCCTGTGATGGACTTGCGACCCATCCAGGGTGTACCCCGCCCCTCGCACAGTGATGGACCTTACCAAGCTCCGCCCACAGGGCCGCGTTTCATTGGCTAATGCCCATAACACGTCACAGCGCAGCTTCCACGTGCGTGCCGGTCTCACAAAACAAACGCTACGGTAGCGTTTGTGAGACCGGCACCACATGCTACTTACATTGCTAGCTAGCATACGTGCAGAATTTTTTTGCGTCAGGGCTGGAAAAATGGTCCTCCACCGTCAGTGGGGTATCTGTACAGGAGATGTCAGGTACCCTGACCGTATTTGTGGAAGTAAAATTCACCGTTTCCCTATATGTGAAACTGAATGCCTTGCTTGGATCAAAGCTTGTGCACGACCACAAAACTGAACAATTATTTCTTTCACCAGCAGAGAAGGGTTGACCTGCTTTTGAAACCTGCTAGTTAACAACACGCGGTCACGATGAGAGAAAGCCACAGTTCACTGAACGTCCTGGAAGTTGGGAAGAAACAGCTCTGCTAACTCCACATGAGCTAGCTAACACAACGAGCTCTACTGTCGATTTCACCTAAAACTGCACAAAATCGTGACACGAAGGCTGGATTTTAACTAACACACCGGACGGCTGAGCTCGTTAGCCCTCACAAAAGTCGCTGTCGGCGTGTTTAGCAGCTAAAGCAGCAACGGCTAACCAACCACTTAAGGAATGAATGGAGATTACAGTTAGCATTAGCTTTGCGACCAAGGCACACTCAAACTTTTGCCAACAACAGAAATCACTGATTTCAAAAGTAACCCTCAAAACCATGAATGCCTGACTTACCCAGCCTTGCAGAACAATAGGCATCAGTGATCCTGTCCACAGCTGTAATAATGCAGCGTGTGAGGAGCTGATGTTTTCCTCATCAGACGGTAGTATTAGCTGTGACGCGCACGCTGTTGGAAGCATCGCGTGGCTCAAACAACTTGATAACGTCCCAAAGAAAACAGGGTATCCGCGGGGTTGTAAAAGGTAGTAAAAGGTAGTAAATGAAATTAACACAAATTAAGGCCATTAAAAAGTATTAAAAAGTAATAAACGTCATCTAACGAGGTATTAAATTTTTTAAAACCTACACAACTATATTTTTCCCTTTCTGGCGTCTAAAAAAAGGTCTGTGAATTTATTTATCTTTTCTAATTTTATGTTCCAAGTAGGACCTTAGCGAAAACAAAGACGTCATATCGTCAGTCAGTGTGCGCGCGCACCTACAGCTGGCCGAGGCTGATCATGTCTGTAAAAAGAAACAGGAAAGAGGAGCGCGGCTTTATCCTCCGACATTTAACAAGAAATTTACCTAAACAATTGTTTGTTAGCTCGAAATTATAGCAAAAGGTGTGTCTCAGTCTAACGTTTTCTTAATAAATGTACTTTAATGGTTCAATCGGCTTTATTTAAAAAAAAGTGTCGCTGCCTGTGCACCGTGATCGCTCAGCGGTGAAAACAGGAAAAAGGAGCGCGGCTCGTTTCGCCGTCATTTAACAAGAAAAATACCTAAACAATTGTTTGTTAGCTCGAAATTATAGCAGAGGTGTGTTTCTGTCTATCATTTTCTTAATAAATGCACTTTAATGGTCAAATTAGCTGCATTTCGCCGGGGCGGTGCAGCTGGCTGCTGGATTGAAGCAGTGAGCAGAGAGGTGGGGAGAGTATGGCAGGCCGATTGGGTCATTAATAGCTAGTGAAGATTCTCAGTCATCCAGGACATGGTGAATTCTAAAAAGTGCAATAAAAAAACAAAGTATAGTATAATAGTATAATAAATAGTATAATAAATAAAGTCCAGTTGTTTTTGTCTTGAACTTTTTTTAATTTGTCATTAAAGGCACGTTTTCCTATTACATGATACAACAGCCAACAGCATGCCATACCCTTTTACTACTATGGGGCCATCGGTTTTTTTTTTTCAGTCAGAATGAATGGAAATGGTCATATTTCAATCAAATGGTTTATAAATATGGGGGGGGGGAATCTATAAATATGTCACTTCGTCCTATAAGTTGCAAGGCATGTAAATTATGCAAAAAAAACTGCAACTTACAGGATGAAAAATACAGTAGTTATTATTTTTCTCCCTCTCTTTTTGAATTATGCATGTGTTCAGTGTTGAATTATTTTAACTAAACTGTTCTGTTTTCAAGTTTACAGTTTTTTGTTTGCCATTAGAGATATGCTGTGTGTGGGAACAATTAAACTTTTTCTCTTGGGTTAGATTTAAATAACAAATAGGTCAGTGCTTTTATTGAGGCAAGAAGCAAATTGATGTACTGTATCCAGTAATTGTTATAAAACTACATTTACTACCAAAGTTTAGGAAGAAAATGACAGTAATCTTATCACTTTACAATTAGTTGCATGGAACTGAAATACAACAGGTTGCCGCTACGGTTACAGCTCGGTGCCGTGATGGTATTAGAAAATATTTTGATGGTATTAAAAAGGTATTAAAAGGTATTAAATTCAACTCTAGAATTTCTGCATATACCCTGGAAAAAAACACGATCTTGTTGGTTCCCCTGTCCATTGTCGTGGCTGATATTTTGTTGGAATCTGGCAGAAATGATACACTATTCGACTCAGAAATACCCTGCAGAGTCAGTCGACGCGATGTTTCCATTGAAACTAATGCTGTGCTTGGGAGACATGCAGACCGGTCGGAGCTTAGGGGGCGTTTCTGGGCGGAGCTTGGTAAGGTCCATTGCTGGACATAGGGCTGGACGATATGGCCAAAATTTTTATCACGATATAGTTCTTAATTTCGGTCGATAACGATATAATTCGATATCGATATAAACAATATAAAAGCCTAAAAAAAACTATAAACTATACAAATAAATTAATGTTCACCTTGTATTTGTATTTAGCCTCCAAAAAGATGGAAATCACCATCAAATAAACATAAACTTCTCAACCCAATAATTCTCAGTCGGGTCATCTGGACAGTTTATTTTTTATAGAAACGTTTCACCCTCCATCCTCCATCCAGTTTCTATAAAAAGAAACTGTCCAGATGACCCGACTGAAAATTATTGGATTTGGTACGTGGATTATTGAGCATGAACTTTCTTGCCATAAAATTCTCAACTGTGTCAATATTAATAGTTTTAACTTTAAACATCTTTAAAATTTACAGCATTGAAATTCATAGTTAATTAAATAAAACTTTTGGGTGTTGTTATTTATAAGAAGCTGACATAGAAATCTCATGGAAATTACTTAAGAATAAAAATAACAAAATCAATTGCATTACTGTATAAAGTAAAATAGTTTTTGAATGACAAAGTTTTGAATATATTGAATAATGTAATGATTGTTCCATATTTAATCTGTTGTATTGAAGTTTGGGGAAAAGCATGTAAAACTATTACAAACCCTGTTTTTTTTGTTTTGTTTTTAAAGAGCTACAAGAATTATTAGTAGGAAGTGCTATGGTCACCCAACAAATATTTCATCAGTTTAAATTATTAAAATTTTATGATTTGGTTGAACATAGTATTTTACAAGTCATGTATAAAACTGAAAAAAAATTACCCCCCAAATATTCAATTAAAATTTGTTTAAAGTTATTAAACCCTGAAGGGAATGTAAATGTTTGTAAAACCTCCATTTAGGACTAGTTTGAAGGAGCTGAGTTGTAAATCAGGAAACAGGATTGTGTTGACTTGATATCACCATAAACATTTCTAAAACTATTTATAT
>JBBPBX010006063.1:0-45043 GCA_038048925.1 Garcialebias charrua
TACATATGTATACTGTATTGTACTGTATATGTATTGTATATGTACATGACCAACAGGAGGTTCTGTTGGAGCAACAGAACCTCCTGTTGGTGTTTTGCTCTTGCTGTCAGCGGACAGGTGTTGTGTTATAAACAGGAACTTGTAGTGTTTAAATGTTGTTCCTCACCTCAGGTTAATATAAATGGAGGAGGTCCACTGGGCCCGAACAGAACCCTCCTGCCTGCAGGACGTGCAGCTCCACCTGGTCCTCTCGGTTCGACAGAACCCGGGCTCACATCCAGAACCTTCAGGTCCAGAGATGAGTTTCTTCTAAATCATTGTTCCCAAAGGTTCCGTCTCCTCTCGGTGACGTCACCAGCTAACGGAAAACCATCTTTTATTTACATCCCTGGTTTGGTGACGTCAGCTGCTTCAGTCCCGCTCTGCTTCCCCTGAACCGAACCGAACCGAGCCGGGTGTTCCCGGGACATTTCCGTCCGAGACATGAAGAGGACTTCTGACCGTCCAGGCCTCCAGGCCTTGTTGTTGTGCTCCAGAACCACAGCCCCGTCCAGAACACAGGGTTAAGCCCCGCCCATCAGTACAACTGACTAAGCCCCTCCCACTTATACAGCTGATGTGGGTTTATGTTTATTAATTTTTTTATTTTTTTATTTTTTTTTTACAAAAAACAATATAAAACAATCCCATAAATGATAACGTACAAAATGTAAAAAAAAATGAAAGAAGAAAAAATCATTATACCTTCCCCTTTTTTCAAACAATCAATAATAATTTTCCAGTAACAGAACAAAATGAATAACTCTTTCTAATTTTCTAACGAATACAATACACAATAAACTATTTTTTTTAACAATTCATTTTTGATCATTTTCTTAAATGTAAACAGTGACTTGGCATTTTTAACTACATTCTCCAAGCCATTCCATAATCTAATTCCCTGGATTGAGGTAGAATGTCCCATCAAACTAGTTCTGAATTGTGGTTTTACAAACATCTCTGCCCCCTTAAGATTATAACAACTTTGTCTTTTAACAAAGTGCATTTGGATATTTAAAGGTCCACCGACATGATTTTTTTACTATTCATAAAATTGTTCAAAATATATATATTTTATCATTTAAATATGTTCCTTTATGCAAACAAAATGATAAATCACTTTAATTTTGCTTTAAAAGTGATTTTGAACTTCAAGCCGTGTTTAATCATGGGAAATCTGATTACACCCGAACGCACCATCTGTGATGTCACACCGGGCAGAGCTCTGGGCTTGTCACAGTGCGCAGGTATGAGCAGCTCGACATGAAGGTAAGTCTGATACAGCATCAGACCTAAATTAGATCCTGTTGTTTCTTGTTCCATCACCCAAACTATTTTCTGCTTCCCAAAATGAAGACAAATAACTCAAATCTTCACATAGATTGATAAATTCGTCGGGTTTTAAATGGTCCGCTATTAAAGAGACCAGAGCCCTCTGCCCAGTGTTACATCACAGATGGTGCGTTCGTGTGTAATTGGATTTCCCATGATTAAACACGGCTTGAAGTTCAAAATCACTTTTAAAGCAAAATTAAAGTGATTTAGCATTTTGTTTGCAAAAATGAACATATTTAAATGATAAAAGATATATATTTTGAGCAATTTTATGAAAATTAAAAAATCATGTCAGTGGGGCTTTAAGGTAATGCATTATTTTGAGCCCTATACATAACTGATAAAATATTATAGTCTACCAAATCATGGAACTTCAATAACTTCAGTTGATAAAATAATGTACTTGATGGATGACGGTAATGTTTTCTAGTGATAATTCTTACAGCTCTTTTCTGTAATACAAAAATAGGCTTTGTGATTGTTTTACACGCATTCCCCCAAACATCAATACAATAGATTAAGTGTGGAACAATGATTGTGTTATACAACAAATACAGAGCTTTATCATTCAATAGGTCTCTGACTTTGTACAGTACTGCAATCGATTTAGCTATTTTTATTCTTACAGAATTTATGTGTTGTTTCCATGTCAGTTTGTCATCAATGATAACACCCAAAAACTTCACCTCACTCACTCTACAAATCTCAACACCCTCAATTTTGAGTGGAACATCAACAGTTTTCTTTTTATTACTGAATATCATGTAATTAGTTTTTTCTAGATTTAATGATAATTTACTGAGTTTAAACCAAGTTTGTATTTTGACAAATTCTGTCGTCTTCAATTCCAACATCTGTTCTATATCTTCACCCAAACAAAAAAAATGTTGTATCATCAGCAAAAAGTACACATTTACAAAAAGTACACAGTTCCTGGGGGTCCAGAGGAGATCCAACCTAATGTATTAAACCTTACATGAAACAAGTCTGAACTGACGAACAACAAGAGGATCAAGAGTTTAAAACGTTACTGGTTTAACGCTTCCTCTAAATTGGAGGGGACCGAGTACACAGCCTGTCTTCTGAACACAGGTCAAAGTCCACTGAACAACCCCTAAATGTATTATACGTTATTAAAACATTATTGGGCAGCACGGTGGCACAACTGGTAGAGCTGCTGCCTCTCAGCGAGAAGGTTGCCAGTTCAAATCCCGGTCCGGGGCCTTTCTGGGTGGAGTTTGCATGTTCTCCCCGTGCAT
Organism: Garcialebias charrua; assembly: GCA_038048925.1. Taxonomy (NCBI): domain Eukaryota; kingdom Metazoa; phylum Chordata; class Actinopteri; order Cyprinodontiformes; family Rivulidae; genus Garcialebias; species Garcialebias charrua. Next base: position 2,634 of record JBBPBX010006063.1, read on the forward strand.
GCGTGGGTTTCCTCCGGGTACTCCGGTTTCCTCCCACAGACCAAAAAACATGCTTGTTAGGCTGATTGGTGACTCTAAATTGACCCTAGGTGTGAGTGTGAGAGTGGATGGTTGTTTGGTGTGAGTGAGACAGGTCCCTCTTGTAAATGAGTCCCCGTGACTCAACGAGGCTAGCCTGTATAAATAAAGGTTGAATGAATGAATGAATGAATGAATAAAACAACCCACACTTGTTTACTACGGCTACAATGCACACATTAAAAACTGCTGGGTTCCAAATTTGGACTGAGTCGTTTGAACTCAGCGGGGTTGGGTTATCAGTTGGACTCAGCATACTGGGGGAAGTTTTCTGACCACAAATGGGTTAAAAGGAATAATTTGATCACCAAGGATTGACATCTACAGTATGTGAGCAAACCAACTGTTGGAGAAAATGTTGACCAATGTGTGTCATGTGATATTCAGACTTGCTCTGAGATTTTAGGTCATTGTAGTTATGTATAAAGATGTACAACAATGACAAGGCAGTAGTAAAAGGTGTGGCGATACAGGGAAGAACAGCCGAACCACATCAGAAATGTGGAAATTGTAAGCAAAGAAATTTCACTCAGACAAGAAATAGGGAGCAGAGCAAAAGGCAAAGAACCCTTCAAACTACGGTAGTTCATACTGATGGAGCAGGCCTCTACCAAGAACCTCAAAGGGTACAGCTATGTGGACAGTCCTTTACAGACAACTGCAGGTATCTCAGGTGTTTTCTAAAGTCCAAAAGTGACACAGTGCAAGGTAGAGAAAGGTTCTCGGCAGACATCCCATCTCATGGTGAAGTCAAACGCACGTGTCACATAGTGGAACTGGGTTTATGGGTCCATACCACCAGCTGCTGTTGAGAAAATGTGGGATTAGACATGAAACATCTGCACCTTCCTCACTGCCTCCAGAAAGGTTCTGCAGAGAGAGGTTGGGGAAAACTCTACGACATGATAGAATGCATATCATCTGAGAAGTCATGGAACTATCCAATGCAACACCCCACATAAGAGGCACATAATCCATGTTGCTTGAAGTCCAGTGTCAAGTTTCCACAGTCAGTGATGGTTTGGGGCCATGTCATCTGCTGTGTTGGTCCACTGTGTTTTCTGAGGTCCACGTCAACGCAGCATCTACCAGGAAGTTGTAGATCACTTCATGCTTCCTGCTGCTGACCAACTTTATGGAGATGCAGATTTCATTTTCCAACAGGACCTTTGTTCCTGCACACATTGCCAAACCTAACAGTACCTGCCAGTCGCAATAAACGATAAATCAATCAATCGCATGATAAATGAAAATTATCGACCTCATTTTCATTTATCGTCTTTATAGTTTCTTCATGTCTCTCTCTTTTTACTGAAGACACTGGATGACAAGGTGCAACTCCGGTGCTCTTCACTGACCCTTTCCTTTCTCTTTCAAATCTGTTTGAACCGTCCAAAATTGTGTTTTGGATTGATAAAATCAGCTAAGCTGAGAAGCTACGAGCTAATCTAACAGGCCGACCTCAGGAAACAAACCTTTGTTCGTCGAAGCTCCAAAATTCATGTTTGAAACCCGTGCCTTTGTGTAAAAAGTTGTTTTTCTCTCAAAAAGAAGCTGAGAACTTATTTACCGACTTTTTATTAAAAGCTTTGTGTGAAAAATGCTACAGAAACCACACCAAGCGTCCGCCATTTTGAGAACCAACATAAAGGAATGAGAGACAGCTCATGTCACGTCAAAGGGTCTCCCTTTCATTTTTCTCAAAGAGACACCTCCCTCACCATGATCCCCCAAACTCTGATGGACAAACTATTCACGTCTAGGACTAAGCCCCTCCATTTGTAACTGGGTACTGGACTTTTTAACAAACAGACCACAGTCAGTGAGGATCCACAACTTCTCCTCCTCCACCATTGCCCTCAGCACTGGCTCTCCTCAAGGATGTGTGTTCAGCCCTCTTCTGTTCACTCTGCTCACATATGATTGTACAGCCACACATCCAGGCTGTCATATAAAGTTTGCAGATGATACAGCTGTGGTGGGATGCATCACAAACAATGATGAGTCCAGCTACAGACAGGAGGTGGAACACCTGGAGAGCTGGTGCAAAGAGAATAACCTTCACATGAATGTGAAGAAGACAAAGGAGATGATTGTGGACTTCAGAAGGAACAAACACACCCACTGAACATAAGTGGATCTGCAGTGGAAGTGGTCTCCAGCTACAAATACTTGGGTGTACACATGAATGATAACCTCAGCTGGAGCAACAACACCACCAGCCTGATCAAGAAAGGTCATCAGAGACTCTACTTCCTCAGACGGCTGAGACGAGCTGGTCTGAGCAGCCCAGTCCTCACCTCCTTCTACAGGTGTGCAGTGGAGAGCGTCCTGTGCTCCAGCATCAACGTGTGGCATGGAGGCTGCACAGTTGCAGAGAGGAAAGCTCTACAGAGAGTGGTGAAGGCTGCACAGAAGATGTTGGAGTCAGTCTCCCCACAATCACAGACATTTACACCTCCAGATGCAGGAAAAGAGACACCTGCATCATGAAAGACCTCACTCACCCAGCACACTCACTTTTTGTCCCACTCCCCTCAGGAAGGAGGTTGAGGAGCATCAAGTGTAGAACCACTAGACTGAGGAACAGCTTCTACCCTGAGGCTGTTAGACTCATGAATCTCTAACCAGAATAATCACTGTGAAAAATCACATCATGTTGCTGCTGATCTGTTTCATGTTGCTGCTGATCTGTTTCATGTTGCTGCTGATCTGTTTCATGTTGCTGCTGATCTGTTTCATGTTGCTGCTGATCTGTTTCATGTTGCTGCTGATCTGTTTCATGTTGCTGCTGATCTGTTTCATGTTGCTGCTGATCTGTTTCATGTTGCTGCTGATCTGTTTCATGTTGCTGCTGATCTGTTTCATGTTGCTGCTGATCTGTTTCATGTTGCTGCTGATCTGTTTCATGTTGCTGCTGATCTGTTTCATGTTGCTGCTGATCTGTTTCATGTTGCTGCTGATCTGTTTCATGTTGCTGCTGATCTGTTTCATGTTGCTGCTGATCTGTTTCATGTTGCTGCTGATCTGTTTCATGTTGCTGCTGATCTGTTTCATGTTGCTGCTGATCTGTTTCATGTTGCTGCTGATCTGTTTCATGTTGCTGCTGATCTGTTTCATGTTGCTGCTGATCTGTTTCATGTTGCTGCTGATCTGTTTCATGTTGCTGCTGATCTGTTTCATGTTGCTGCTGATCTGTTTCATGTTGCTGCTGATCTGTTTCATGTTGCTGCTGATCTGTTTCATGTTGCTGCTGATCTGTTTCATGTTGCTGCTGATCTGTTTCATGTTGCTGCTGATCTGTTTCATGTTGCTGCTGATCTGTTTCATGTTGCTGCTGATCTGTTTCATGTTGCTGCTGATCTGTTTCATGTTGCTGCTGATCTGTTTCATGTTGCTGCTGATCTGTTTCATGTTGCTGCTGATCTGTTTCATGTTGCTGCTGATCTGTTTCATGTTGCTGCTGATCTGTTTCATGTTGCTGCTGATCTGTTTCATGTTGCTGCTGATCTGTTTCATGTTGCTGCTGATCTGTTTCATGTTGCTGCTGATCTGTTTCATGTTGCTGCTGATCTGTTTCATGTTGCTGCTGATCTGTTTCATGTTGCTGCTGATCTGTTTCATGTTGCTGCTGATCTGTTTCATGTTGCTGCTGATCTGTTTCATGTTGCTGCTGATCTGTTTCATGTTGCTGCTGATCTGTTTCATGTTGCTGCTGATCTGTTTCATGTTGCTGCTGATCTGTTTCATGTTGCTGCTGATCTGTTTCATGTTGCTGCTGATCTGTTTCATGTTGCTGCTGATCTGTTTCATGTTGCTGCTGATCTGTTTCATGTTGCTGCTGATCTGTTTCATGTTGCTGCTGATCTGTTTCATGTTGCTGCTGATCTGTTTCATGTTGCTGCTGATCTGTTTCATGTTGCTGCTGATCTGTTTCATGTTGCTGCTGATCTGTTTCATGTTGCTGCTGATCTGTTTCATGTTGCTGCTGATCTGTTTCATGTTGCTGCTGATCTGTTTCATGTTGCTGCTGATCTGTTTCATGTTGCTGCTGATCTGTTTCATGTTGCTGCTGATCTGTTTCATGTTGCTGCTGATCTGTTTCATGTTGCTGCTGATCTGTTTCATGTTGCTGCTGATCTGTTTCATGTTGCTGCTGATCTGTTTCATGTTGCTGCTGATCTGTTTCATGTTGCTGCTGATCTGTTTCATGTTGCTGCTGATCTGTTTCATGTTGCTGCTGATCTGTTTCATGTTGCTGCTGATCTGTTTCATGTTGCTGCTGATCTGTTTCATGTTGCTGCTGATCTGTTTCATGTTGCTGCTGATCTGTTTCATGTTGCTGCTGATCTGTTTCATGTTGCTGCTGATCTGTTTCATGTTGCTGCTGATCTGTTTCATGTTGCTGCTGATCTGTTTCATGTTGCTGCTGATCTGTTTCATGTTGCTGCTGATCTGTTTCATGTTGCTGCTGATCTGTTTCATGTTGCTGCTGATCTGTTTCATGTTGCTGCTGATCTGTTTCATGTTGCTGCTGATCTGTTTCATGTTGCTGCTGATCTGTTTCATGTTGCTGCTGATCTGTTTCATGTTGCTGCTGATCTGTTTCATGTTGCTGCTGATCTGTTTCATGTTGCTGCTGATCTGTTTCATGTTGCTGTGTTCATTGTGCTCATAGACTCATTTGTGCTGCTGTTTGGAGTAGTTTTTCTATGATATTAGTGCTTAGTGTATTAATAGCTGATGTTTTTCTTAGTTCATATCTTAGATGTTAATTACTGTTTTTCTCTTACATTTTATTGTTGGATGTAACTGGGACTCTGTGTAAATAATCTCGTTTCATCGCATGCACCACATGTGGTACAAATGACAATAAAGAATTTGACTGACTATCCATCCTTCGGTTCAAATAGTTATACTGCCATCTGCTGGTCAAAAGATTCAGATTCAGTTTATTATTGCCATTGTCAATGAACAGGATTCACAGACTAGGAATTTGCTTCGGAATAACGGTGCATAAAATATAGAAACATAAAACATAAAAAACATAAACCATAAAACATCAATACAATATTCAGTGAACAAAACCTACTAAAAAACAGTGCAATTAGAGTGGTGCAATCAAAATACAGTGATACAGTGATTCCCAATCAAAATACAAAATACAGCGACCAAGGCAAGTTATGAGGTAGCATGGTTATGAGTGTTCAAGAGTCTGACAGCAGAGGGGAAGAAACTGTTTTTATGGCGGGAGGTTCTGGTCCCAATTGACCGAAGCCTCCTGCCTGAGGGGAGTGGTTCGAACAGACCGTATGCAGGGTGAGAAGGGTCAGCTGTGATCCGACCTGCTCGCCTCACAGTCCTGGAGACGTACAGGTCATGGAGAGATGGGAGACTACAGCCGATTACCTTCTCAGCAGAGCGCACAATGCGCTGCAGTCTGTGTCTGTCCCTGACAGTGGCCCCGGCGTACCACACTGTGATGGACGCGCTGAGGATGGACTCGATGATGGCCGTGTAGAACTGCACCATCAGCTTGGCCGGCAGCTTGGCCTTCCTCAGCTGTCGCAGGAAGTACATCCTCTGCTGAGCCTTTTTGATGAGGGAGCTGATGGTTGGCTCCCACTTGAGGTCCTGGGTGATGGTGGTGCCGAGGAACCGGTAGCAGTCCCCAATGATGATGGGGGTGTTGTTAAAGGTGATGGGGGGCAGAGGGGCTCTGTCTTTCCTGAAGTCCACAATCATCTCCACTGTCTTCTGGGCGTTGAGCTCCAGGTTGTTGTTGCTGCACCAGGTCACCAGCCGGCCCACCTCTCTCCTGTACGCAGACTCATCATCATCCGAGATGAGCCCGATGAGGGTGGTGTCCGCAAACTTAAAAGGTCCTACACAAAAGGTACTACACTCAAAATAAAATTAACCAACATTTCTTCTTAAATTTTACAATAATTACTTATTTTCAAATTTCAAACAATATTATCTTTTATCACAATAATTTCTGAGACAATCGCCCGGTATAATTTGTTATCAGGCCTAGTACCTGCTTTAAGGACCATGGTATCCCTGTTCTTAAAGTGCGACTAAACCCAAAATTAACTTTTTTTAGCTGATAAACTCCCTAGAATGTGTTTAAAATGTTATCTAGCACTATGGCTGTGTTTATTTTCACATAATTGTGCATATCTGTGTAAATTGGCAATATTTGGCAATATTTGGTCTAAAACTGTGTTTACGGTAGTCCTTTGGGTTGAACAGAGGTTATTGCACCTTAATTTTCATATTGGTCAGGACTGTTCACTCTGATGTGTCTTGTACACTCTGATGTCACACAGGTGGTTCAAGCAGAGCCAATCCCCTGCAGAGATGAGAAGTGCATACCTTATATGGAAGTGCTGCATTTCACTCCTGACAAGCGGTTTTATTTTTATTTTCATTTTCATTTTTTTAGGCCTTTGGTTTTGGATGGAATGGGTGGAATAGATAAATACATCTACATGTTTATTCTTTGTTGTTGCTTGGTGTATGTTGTTGGCTAGAGGTTTAATTTGTTTTAGGTTGTTGCAGGTGGAGGCGTGAACAAAAGCACAACTCTACCTCCACCCCTCCTTGTCTCTCGACACGCCCATTTTCAGGAAGATTTTGGAAGGAGGAGTTACCGATCCACAGGGGTTTAGTCTCACTTTAACTAACCAGCAAACTGGCATGACCATAATCCCATAGAAAATCTTTGAAGTATTGTGAAGAGGAAGATGTGATACACCAGAGCCAACAATTCAGAAGATCTGAAGGTCACTATCAGAGCAACCTGGGCTCTCAGAACACCTGAACAGTGCCACAGACTGAAGGATCCATGCCACGACGCATTGCTGCTGTAATCCAGGCAAAAGGAGCAACAACTAAGTATTGATGCTGTACATGCTCATACTTTTCAGTTGACCAACATTTCTAAAAATCCCTTTTTTTAATTGGTCTCAATATTCTAATTTTCTAACACTGAAATTGGGGTTTCATTAGTTGTCCGTTATAATCATCAACATTAAAAGAAATAAGCATTTGAAGTATATCAGTCTATGTTTGATTAATCAATGTAATGCACAAGTTTCACTTTTTGACTGGAATTACTGAAATAAATCAACCTTTTTCATAATTCTAATTTTATGATCAGCGCCTGTATGCACCGGGTAAGTGAAATAAATCTATGTATGGTCTAAAAACACCAGAATGGAACCTAAATACTATGCTGTGTACATGATAGAAAAGAAAATAGAGATGCAGTAGAAAGTTTAATCTATTTTTCTACATGTAGGCTACTTGATCAAATCTAAGTTCAGAGGTCAGTGATGTGTTTTGTCAAGTTAGGTGGATGAAAACAGGTGTTGAGGTCAGACTGCACATGTCTGCTGGAGGTGGACATTTGAAATCAAGCAGTCTTAATGAATGAATGTTCAATCAAGGAAGTTTTGTGGGTGTGTTGATTAAAACAAAGATTTTATGTCTATGTGATTGTAAAAGTTAGATCTGGATTTCACTTTTGTTAAGTCAAGTGATTTTAGAAGGTTTTTATTCAGTAAGTTTTTTATGTTTAGGATTAGTAGAGCAAAGTTCAAAGTTGAGAAACAGTGTCACTTGAAACAAGTCACACGAAACAGCAGTGTGGTTAGGCTTCACACACACATCCTGTTACAAGATGTGTTGTCTTGTCTTGTTCTGCAAAGGCACAAACTGAGTTTATACCTCTCTTTTAGTATGTTCATTTTTGACATTTAGGAATAAAGGTGAGTTGATACCTCTCTATTAGTAAGTTTTTTTTATGTTTAGGATTAGTAGAGCAAAGTTCAAAGTTGAGAAACAGTGTCACTTGAAGTCAAACGAAACAGCCGTGTGGTTAGGCTTCACACTTGTTCTGCAAAGGCACAAACTGTGAGTTTAAACCTCTCTTTTAGTACGTTTATTTTTGACGTTTAGGAATAAAAGTGAGTTGATATCTCTATTAGTAAGTACTTTTTTACGTTTAAGGTTAAAGGTTGAGAGTTGATAAATAATAAGGGTGGCAGCTGGATACAAGTGTGTTAGGCAAAGCACCTGTCACGAGTTTACAACAGAAGTGGAAGTATGCTGTTTAGAGAGCTGAGCGGTTGCATAAAAACCACATGCTGATAAAGAAGGAGACAAACTTTTGAACTGTTGACAAGTTTTCAAAATGGACGTTAGATCAGAAGCAAGCCAATCAGAGACAAGAGATGAGTTGAAAAAGACATAGATAGCAGATAAAAGTCGGGTCAGTCAGTTGACAAACAAGAGACAATCCAACTTGCACCAGGAATAACCGCACTTTGACCCAAGACTACATCATCAGTCATTTTGGTATTGCCAAGTCAGAGTAAAAACCCAGTTTAATAAAATTAGAAACATTAGCAACAAAGTATAAAAAGTTTTATAAATACGAAGAATATTCATTGAACATGAGGTCATTCTCCTGAGATCTTTCTTCTAGCTGATTTTATTCCTGAGAACTGGAAGTTTAGTTGTCTGTGGAGAACCGGTTCTGTTTGAATCAGAACCTCGTGAGTAGACGACAGACTGGTCAAACAATGCAGTGGGTTCTGATGAGCTGCCGGGCCATCGCCATGTTCCCACTGGACTGGTAGATAAGGGACAGGTTGAAGGCGATCTCTCGCCTCAGGTCCACCTGGTCGTCTGCAATACCCTGAGAGGACAGAGTCAGGAGGACTGGCGTCATTAATGTGGACTCTAGAACTTTCCAGTAACCAGTGATAGAGTGTACGTACGTCCAGCGTGGGAGCAGGCAGCGTCAGGGCCTGCTGGTAGTAATGGATGGCTAAATGTGTGAGGCCCATCTGGTGTAGGGCTCGACCCAGGTTGTACAGGCTCTCCTGACACTCACCACGCAGCTCCAAGTACCGCCACAGAAAGGAGAACCCCTGAAGACACGACACACCACCTAAAACACGGCGCAACACACACACAAAACAACACACGGAGAGCGCGGTGGTACCTGCAGCAGAAGAGCGTGGCGTTTAGCCGCGTACTTCTGAGACGCCATGTGGAAGAAGGTGAGACCCACACACAGACTGTGCATGGGGTTGTTGGGGTGAGCCTTCAACGCCTGAACGTACTGACCTGAAGACAACCAGAAGAACCCAGTCACCACTGGTCCACAAGGAAACAGACAGGGCAAGATACAACCAGAAGAACCCAGTCACCACTGGTCCACAAGGAAACAGACAGGGCAAGATACAACCAGAAGAACCCAGTCACCACTGGTCCACAAGGAAACAGACAAGATACAGGAACTGGGAATGTTTCGACCCTAGTTTTACAGATTGGTGTTTTTTTGAACAGGGAATGCAAATAAACGTAGGCTTGTCGCGATAAACAATAAATAAATTAATCACATGACAAATTAAAATGATCAACCTCATTTTCATTTATTGGCTTTATCGTTTTGGGATCGTTGAAAGCAGCAAAGCTGAGAGCTAAGCTACGAGCTAAGCTAACAAGCCGACCTCGGCTCCGTCTTGTCGAAGCTCCAAAGTTCACAACCGTGCTTTTGTATAAAAAGTTGTTTTTCTCCGCAAAAAGAAGCTGAGAACTTGTTTACTGATTTTTTTTTTAATTAAAAGCTTTGTGTGAAAAATGCAATAATAAAGAGCTCAAACCACAATAAGCTTTTGCCATTTTGAGAACCAAAAATAAGGAAAGAGAGACAGCCCATGTCACGTCAAGGGGCTTCCCTCCCATTTTTCTTAAACGGACACGCTGCTTGTTCCCACACAATTGATCACACAATACTACTTGAAAAATTGGATAAATATGGTATCAGAGGACCGGCTCTGCAGTGGTTACATAGTTATTTACAGGATAGAAAACAATTTGTACAAATAGATGAAATAAGATCTAGCCTTTGTGATATATCATGTGGTGTACCGCATGGATCTGTACTTGGTCCTAAGTTGTTTATTTTGTATATTAATGATTTAATGGATGTTTCGTGTATCCTTAAATGTATTCTTTTGCTGACGACACTACATTCTTTTATTCTGGTAATAACTTGGAGCAAATGTTGGAATGGATGAAGGAATTTGTTAACAAACAAAATTGGTTTAATTTAAATAAGTTATCACTAAATATATAAAAAAACAAATTATATGATTTTCAGTAATAAAAAGATAACTACTGAAGTTCCTTTCAGAATCGACTGAGTTGAAATATGTAGAGTAAAAGAAATTAAATTATTGGGTGTAATTATTGATGATAGATTGTCATGGAAGCAACACATAAATTCCGGTAAAATTAAAATATCCAAATCCACTGCAGTATTATACAAGGTAAAGGACCTTCTTAATGATAAAGCTTTGTTTTTGCTGTACAGTATAATACAATCATACTACCACATTTAATTTATTGTGTTGAAATCTGGGGTACAGCATGCAAAACTACAACGAAACCTATTTTTGTTTAACAGAAAAGAGCTTTAAAGATAATAACTAGAACGCATTATCATCATCCATCTGGTGTATTGTTTTATAAATCGAAGTTACTAGTATTTTATGATTTGATGGAATATAATATTTTTTTACTAATGTATAAAGCACAAAATAACACTCTACCTTCAAATATTCAAAAGCTTTTTGTAAAGAGGAATACAGTAGTTGTTATAATTTAAAGGGTATAGATATTTTTGTTAAACCACAATATAGAACAGGTTTAAAGGGTCGTTTTACTTTAATACATGGAATTGGTATATGGAATGGATTGGAATATGATGTTAAAGTTGCACAGTCAATGTCTGTATTTAAGAAAATGATTAAGAATAGATTGTTGAAAAGTTACGTGTGAATGTTATATATTTAAAATCTCTATAAATTAGTTATATTATTATGAGTTATAAATATGGTTTATGGATAAATTTTGCTTGAATTGATTGTTTAAATGGAATTTTGTTTTTAAAAAGGGGCAGATATAAGATTATCTTCTTCTTCTGCTTCCTTTCATTTTAAATTTGTTCTTTATTTCTCTATATCATTCTGTAATTTTTTTTTGTTCTTTTGTGTTTTAAATTTGAAACGAATAAAAAAAATTAAAAAAAAATTCATCCTTCGGTTCAAACAGTCTGATACTGTCATCCAGTGGTCAAAAAAGGTATTACAAACATTATCCAACATTTCTTCTTAAATTTGACAATAATTACTAATTATTGTCAAATTTCAAGCGATATTATTGTTTATCACAATAATTTCTCAATTAATCGCCCAGCAAAATTTCTTATCGTGACAGGCTTAAGTAAACATGGGTATGAGTTACAGAGTTTTCGTTTTTCCTTGTCTGAGGCAGTGCAAAGCGACAGATCCTGGAGAGTGGAGGGAGACATTCTAGACTTCCAGTAAGATGGTGCCAATGTATGATACAGCACATTACTAGATCTCTACAAAGCTAATTGAACAAATCATTCTAAAGAGAATAATCAGAACTTTATCACATTCATATACCGATGGAACACACATCGGAGGTGATGAGGGGTTCAGTGTCTTGCTCAGGGACACTTCGGCATGTGACTGCATTAAGTGTGTACATTATAGCCAAGCAAAATCTACTAGGATCGTGCAGCTGTTGTTCGGTGTATGGTTTTGCACTATTAGTGACTGGCATAAATACTAAGACATTTTAACGTACCATTTGGCGCTTGTTTAGCGTATATCTTAGTCTATATCTCAGATCCTTATTTATTGTTTCTTTTTACACTTTATATTTTTTGCTGCCATTTGATGTAAATGGGACACGGCGTAAATAATTTCGTTCCACTACATGTGCCACATGTGATGCGAACGAAAATAAAGAATCTCTGACTCTGATGTATAATATTAGTTTTTTTTTGTTTTTCGTTTTATTCCCTTGTGTGTTGGACCCCTGAGGTCAAAGGTCACACAGCTTTAACGAGAAGGTCGAAGGTCATGTAGTTGAACCGTTCGAGACTCTGGAGAAATCCGTCATTTGAGTTTTTTTTCTTTAAAATAAGGTCAAAGTTTTGTTTCTTGTTGGACAAGCGTCTCCCTCTACAGCTACGAGGATCATACCGAGGGCGTGCTTGAAGCTCCCCGACACCATGGCGTTGTGTCCACACAGCACACACAGCATGATGTTGTCAGGATGTTTCAGAAGCATGCGCAGACAGAAGCGATGGTGACGGTGGTGCTCAGAGTTCATCGTCAGCTGGCGAGAGGCAGAGACACAACAGAGACGTGAGCAAACCCCAAACCCTCCCTGGAATACATAAACAGAGACACCCAACCTGGACCCCAAACCCTCCCCGGAATACATAAACAGAGACACCCAACCTGGACCCCAAACCCTCCCCGGAATACAGAAACAGAGACACACAACCTGGACCCCAAACCCTCCCTGGAATACAGAAACAGAGACACCCAACCTGGACCCCAAACCCTCCCCGGAATACAGAAACAGAGACACCCAACCTGGACCCCAAACCCTCCCCGGAATACAGAAACAGAGACACCCAACCTGGACCCCAAACCCTCCCCGGAATACAGAAACAGAGACACCCAACCTGGACCCCAAACCCTCCCCGGAATACAGAAACAGAGACACCCAACCTGGACCCCAAACCCTCCCCGGAATACAGAAACAGAGACAAACACACACCTGGTTGAAAATGTTCCAAAGCTGAGGTAGATGAACGTTTTCCAGAAGCATCAACCTGTAAAGACAAAGACATAATGAACAAAGACAAACAGCTTAAACCCAGTGTGTGAGATACTAACAGACTAACGACCTGATGTAGTTGTAGGCCCTGTAGTAGTCGTGGCTGAGGACGGTGGCAGACAGACCGAAGAACTCCAACTCCTTCCTCTTGGGTTTGTTGTCGTAGAAGGAGTAGAACTCCATGGCAGACTCAACGAGGAGCTCGGCCTCTTCGTATCTCTTCACCTCACACAAGGTCAGCAGGCAGCTCACCAGCAGCTGCCACCAGTCCTCTTTGGACAAAACACTGGTTTTACCTGAAAACAAACACCACAGCAGGGGATTGATCAGTGTTCACAGACTGGTAGAAAACTCTGCAATGCAAGAACAAGAGTTTCTGCCCTGCTCCGTAAAAACAACAAAAAACCTACAGCGGTGCCCACGGCTGACAGATACATTTCATATCAAACCTCACATCCTCTCTTCACCAGACTATTCCAAGTTGCACGTGTTTTAAAGACTGTCGGGCTTCTAGTCATGAGACACTTTGTCCTAATTTGGTGATTTCTCTCATCAACAAACAACAAGCTCTGCCTTCTCAATAACACATCGCGATTTTGCCAGTGAACTTTTTCGTCTTCTTTTTTATTCTTAATGGATGTGCCGGCACATGATAGTCACATGATCGATTTCAGTTGCTCCAGTGAGAAGGACACAGCATCTCAGAGAGTCAGTTTCTTTATTAGTCATTACAGTGAGTACCCCCCACAGGGCTCCCTGAGGGACGAGGCCGAAAGCCTTCTCCAAGTCCACAAAGCACATGTAGACTGGTTGGGCAAACTCCCACGTACCCTCCAGGACCTGCTGAGGATGTAGAGCTGGTCCAGTGTTCCACGACCAGGACGAAAACCACACTGCTCCTCCTGAATCCGAGGTTCGACTATCCGACGGACCCTCCTCTCCAGAACCCCTGAATAGACCTTACCAGGGAGGCTTAAGAGTGTGATCCCCCTATAGTTGGAACACACCCTACGGTCCCCCTTTTTGAATAGGGGAACCACCACCCCAGTCTGCCAATCCAAGGGAACTGCCCCCGATGTCCACGCGATATTGCAGAGTCGCGTAAGCCAACACAACCCCACAACATCCAGAGCCCTAAGGAACTCAGGACGAATCTCATCCACCCCCGGAGCCTTGCCACCGCGGAGCTTTTTAACCACCTCGGCGACCTCAGCACCAGAGATTGGAGAGCCCGATCCAAAGTCCCCAGGCTCCGCTTCCTCAGTGGAAGACGTGCCAGTAGGATTGAGGAGGTCTTCGAAGTATTCCGCCCACCGACTCACAACATCCCGAGTTGAGGTCAACAGCACGCCATCCCCACCATAAATGGTGTTGGTCGCGTACCGCTTTCCCCCCCTGAGACGCCGGATGGTGGACCAGAATCGCCTCGAAGCCGTACGGAAGTCATTCTCCATGGCCTCTCCGAACTCCTCCCACGCCCGAGTTTTTGCCTCAGCAACCACCCGAGCCGCATGCCGCTTGGACTGTCGGTACCTATCTGCTGCTTCCGGGGTCCCACAGGCCAAAAAGGCCCAATAGGACTCCTTCTTCAGCTTGACAGCATCCCTCACCGCCGGTGTCCACCACCGGGTTCGAGGGTTGCCACCACGACAGGCACCAACAACCTTGCGGCCACAACTCCGATAAGCTGCCTCGACAATAGAGGCGCGGAACATGGCCCACTCGGGCTCAATGTCCCCCGCCTCCCTCGGAACGTGTTCAAAGCTCTCCCGGAGGTGGGAGTTAAAGCTCCGTCTTACGGGAGACTCTGCCAGACGTTCCCAGCAGACCCTCACAATACGTTTGGGTCTGCCAGGTCTGACCGGCATCCTCCCCCACCATCGGAGCCAACTCACCACCAGGTAGTGGTCAGTTGACAGCTCCGCCCCTCTCTTCACCCGAGTGTCCAGGACATGCGGCCGCAGATCAGATGAGACGACAACAAAGTCGATCATTGAACTACGACCTAGGGTGTCCTGGTGCCAAGAGCACATATGGACACCCTTATGCCTGAACATGGTGTTCGTTATGGACAATCCATGACGAGCACAGAAGTCCAACAACAGAACACCACTCGGGTTCAGATCAGGGGGGCCGTTCCTCCCAACCACACCCCTCCAGGTCTCACTGTCATTGCCCACGTGAGCGTTGAAGTCCCCCAGTAGAACAAGGGAGTCCCCAGGAGGCGCACCCTCCAATACCCCCTCCAAGGACTCCAAAAAGGGTGGGTAATCTGCGCTGCCGTTTGGCGCATAGGCACAAACAACAGTCAGAGCCCGTCCCCCCACACGTAGGCGAAGGGAGGCTACCCTCTCGTTCACCGGGGTGAACCCCAACGTACAGGCACCAAGATGGGGGGCAACAAGTATGCCCACTCCTGCTCGGCGCCTCTCACCAGGGGCAACTCCAGAGTGGAAGAGTGTCCAACCCCTCTCAAGGAAACTGGTTCCAGAGCCAGAGCCATGCGTTGAGGTGAGTCCGACTATTTCTAGTCGGAACCTCTCAACCTCACACACTAGCTCAGGCTCCTTCCCCACCAGAGAGGTCACGTTCTATGTCCCAAGAGTCAGCATTGGTAAGCCAAAGTCAGAGCGCCAAGGTCCCCGCCTTCGGCCACTGCCCACGGCATCAAGCACCCAACTTTTATGGCCCTTCCTGCAGGTGGTGGGTCCACAGGAAGGCAAACCCATGCTGCTCCTTTGGGCTGAGCCCTGCTGGGCCCCATGGGTAGAGACCCGGTCACCAGATGCTCGCCAACAAGCCTCTCCCCCAAAAACCTATATTTCACCTTTTTTGAACTTTCATCTGGGCTCATTGTGACTCATTTTGGCAGCACGTGTCACATGTATGTTTTGTATTTTGTACTTAATATTGTAAATAAATTATACTACGTACCGGTACTATAAATTGTATATTTATTATATATATGTGTATTTTATGAGACTGATAATGAACAGATTTCATATCATTTATTATGCGACTGTGTTGTACCTGTGTTGTCCAGATAAGCAGTTTCGTGGTCAGAGATCTCCGGCACATCAACCATGACTTTCTGTAGTCTCAAGTGATTCTCTCCTGACAGGTTTACAGATTTCACACACACCTTAGCTCGCTGCATGGCCACCTACAACACACACACACACAGATTATGACTGAGTACTTCCAAGTCCAGGAACACACTCGAGCAGTGGATGTGAAGTGGACGGCGTTACCTTGAGCAGCATGGAGATCATGGTGATGACAGCGTCCAGGTAGTCCTGCATCCAACCTTGTGTTTTCAGCAGGGTGGAGCGATGCAGCAGCAGCTTTAATTCCTACAAACACACGTTTTGAAGAAGAGCACTGAAATATTCAAATTCTGCAAGTTGAAGGTCTGCTCTGTTTATTCCAGAGATTTATTGGGTTTTCCATGAACCGATAGACTGAAGATCTATGTCAGGGTATATACAGAAATTCTTAAGTTAAATTTAATACCTTTTAATACCTTTTTAATACCATCACAATATTTTTTAATACCATCAGGACACTGAGCTGCAACCATAGCGGCAACCTCTTCTACTTCAGTTTAGAGCAACTAATTGTAAAGTGATAAGATTACTATCATTTTTTTCCTAAACTTTGGTAGTGCATGTAGTTTTATAACAATTACTGAATACATCAATTTGCTTCTTGCCTCAATAAAAGCACTGACCTATTTGTTATTTAAATCTAACCCAAGAGAAAAAGTTTAATTGTTCCCACACATAACATATCTCTAATGGCAAATGAAAAACAGTAAACTTGAAAACAGAACAGTTTAGTTAAAATAATTCAACACTGAATACATCCACAATTCAAAAAGAGAGGGAGAAAAATAATAACTACCTTATTTTTCATCCTGTAAGTCGCAGTTTTTTTGCATAATTTACATGCCTTGCGACTTATAGGCCGAAGTGACATATTTATAGATTTTTCGCATATTTATAAACCACATTTTGACTGAAATATGACAGTTTCCATTCATTCTGACAAAAACAACTGGACTTTATTTATTGTACTATTTATTATACTATTATACTATACTTTGTTTTGTTTTTTCTTGCACTTTTTGTTTTTTTCTTGCACTTTTTAGAATTCACCATGTCCTGGATGAATGAGAATCTTCACCAGGTATTAATGACTCAATCAGCCTGCCATACAATCCCCACCTTTCTGCTCTCTGCTTGAACCTTCAATCCAGCAGCAAGCTGCACCACGGTGGCAAAATGCAGCTAATTTGACCGTTAAAGTGCATTTATTAAGAAAATGATGGACAGAAACACACCTCTGCTATAATTTCGAGCTAACAAATAATTGTTTAGGTATTTTCCTTGTTAAATGTAGGCGAAACGAGCCGCGCTCCTTTTTCCTGTTTTCACCGCTGAGCGATCACGGAGCACACAGGCTAGCCTGTATAAATAAAGGTTGAATGAACACAGGCAGCAAAACTTTTTTTTTTTAAATAAAGCCGATTTAACCATTAAAGTGCATTTATTAAGAAAACGTTAAGACTAAGACACACCTTTGCTATAATTTCGAGCTAACAAACAATTGTTTAGGTACATTTCTTGTTAAATGTCGGAAGATAAAGTCGCGCTCCTCTTTCCTGTTTACAGACATGATACCAGCTGTAGGTGCGCGCGCACACTGACTGACGATATGACGTCTTTGTTTTAGCTAAGGTCCTACTTGGAACATAAAATTAGAAAAGATAAATAAATTCACAGACCTTTTTTTAGACGACAGAAAGAGAAAAATATAGTTGTGTATGTCTAAAAAAAAATAATACCTCGTCAGATGACGTTTATTACTTTTTAATACTTTTTAACGTCCTTTATTTGTGTTAATTTCATTTACTACCTTTTACTACCTTTTACAACCCCGCGGATACCCTGTATGTATAGATAGTTCCCATGTGACGTAACATCAGGGGCATTTCCAGTGTGTCCTCCATGATTAAAGGCTGTCTCTAGCAGCAGGTACAGATACAATGCTGTTTACCAGTAGTTAATTTTCTCGCGTTTTTGTTTTATTGTATTTTTTTTCTTGGTTGTTTCGTGCTGGCTTAGAGGATGTTTCAACCAGGTAGACATTTGGGCAGTTTTCACTTATTACCAAAAAATAAGGAAACGTGAAGGACCTCCATCAGAGGTCATCGCGTCCTCCGCTTCCTCCTTCAACAGCCACACCAGTCTTCATTGTATCGTATCAGAGCCTGAAGTATTGGTATTAGAAGTTTGGCTTGGCCTGTTTTACTTACATCTGGTTAGTGGAACTGCATGTCCAATTTAAATTAGTTTAAAACCAGAACTAAACCCAGCAGAGTTTTATTCTAAAGATGATTCCTTACCTTCTGTACGGCGGATGAATCCTGTGCCAGTGTGTCACTATCGTACATGGACTCCAGAGCTTTGAGAGCCAGGTCCATGTGTCCCAGCTGCTGCTGGATCGTAGCCAGAGACAGTCGGGCTTCTAGGTGCTGCGGTGCCATCTCCACTACCTTACTATAGCTGGCAGCTGCCGTCTCCATGTGGCCCAGAGCGTTCAGACACTCTGCAACACAACAGTACACATAGAAGGGGTCTTTAAGTAAACCTTTCTCCACTACATGTCTCCAGTCTCCATTCATTATACTAGACACACTCTACAGTATAAACCATACATATTACTCCTGCCAGTCAAAAATCCCAGTAATCACATTGAAAGCATGGATTTCCCTCACACACAACAATCCTGAAAAGAAGTGTAAACAAGATAAATTGTATTTCCTGTAAAATGCAGTGTGAATGCTTATTGCAGAAGAACTTGCTGAAAAACAGCTGAAATTAGCTATAAAAAAAAAACATGCTGGCATGTAGCTGAAATGGATGAACAAGCTTAAATTAGCAGAAAAAGCAGAAAGAACACATTTACCGAATTAGGTTTAAATAAGCACAAAAATTAGCTAAAACGCTTGGTTAAAAAAAATAGCTGAAAATGCACAAATAAACTTAAATTACCAGATAGAATTGGAAAGAGATGAAATAAGCTAAAAAATGTGGAATTGGCAACAACAACAAAAAAAAGTTGTGTTTATTTGTCATATGCCAGGTTAACCCATGGTTAACAGTTCAATGAAATGCTTAGGATGAAAAAAAAGGGATTAATTCACTGCATTTTCACAGGAAATGCAATTTCTCTAGTTTTTTTTATTTAAACATCTGTCCCTACTATAGATCCCCACGTCCAGTGGTGGGCACCAGCCCACTAAAGTGCTAATCCGCTAATAGCGGACCTAAACAATTTGTTAGCGCTATAGCGGATTTACTAATTTTTATAATTCATAAGCGGATTTGCGCTATTTCTATTTAAAATGCAGTACCGCTAATAACTAATTATCTATCAGTAAAAACGAAAAAACGTATTCACGGGCTCTTAAATCAACCGGACGACTGCTCACGGACCACATCCGGCGCTGACCAGATGTGGTCCGTGAGCAGTCGTCCGGTTGATTTAAGAGCAGCTGATGAAGACAGACATCTAGTGGTCAAATGGAGCAACAGCATGGCAAACTTTGGTTTGGTTTCCTGTACTCCGTGCTTTGCTTTCGTCATGTGCCCATAATGCATTGCAGCGCTTCAGTTTTCCAGTAAACAGTTTTAAAATTACTTTATCGATGCATTTTTAATGAAAAATCTACAATAAACAAAAGAAAAAGACAAAGAAGCAGCCGAAATAGCAATCCTCCACACATTCAACAACTTTTTAATTTTTAGACCATGAGCAAAAGGTCTATTGTAGGAAATGACATCCCCAGCGATTTGTGGTTAGAGGTAGGATGAAGGTGTATAACAGTTCATGCACTGCTAGTTGGCAGTGTAGTGCAAATATTGCATACCGGTAACTTATTGCTGGCTACCAAGTGTTGAATTGAACTAGCGGTTTAAAATTAGCTTTCGCTAGTTTTCCTAAGACATTTGCGCTTTTAAAATTGCGGACCTAAATAACTTAATAAGCGCTTTAGAAATTGCGGAACTAATTTTTGGATTAGCGCTGCCCACCTTTGCCCACGTCTAATAATGTGGTGTCCCTCTGAGACGTCTCCATGTCTCACCTGCATGGCGCAGCCAGACGACGGCCAGGTTGTACTTCTCAGAAACGACTAGGGCTGACAGCAGAGGCAGGGCAGACAGGTATTGTCCCTGCTCGATGTAGGCTTCACCTACATCCAGGTACAGGTCTCCAATGTCTTCTGGACTCTGCTCCATCAGGGACGACACCAAGCCCTGCCAAAGTAAAAGTCTCCCTGTTACCAAGTAATGCCCTCTTGAAGACAGGAGCAATGTGTGAGATGTTACCTCCACTGGTGTGAGGAAACGCAGCTGGATGAGACAGACTATGAGTTTGGCCCTCAGGTCAACAGGTACACCGTCTGGAACATGGACCTCCACGACTTCACCTGGACACACATTGAGTACATTTTCAAAAAAACTTCATGCTCTTCACTTTTTACCTCCTACACTTGTTTTGATCCAATGATTTGCATAGCTTTTACTAGAGCCCGACCAATAGATCGGTAGGGCCCATCATTTTGGCAGATATAGGCATTTGGGAACTTATGGTATCGCTGATGAATGGTCACATTATCGGCCAAAATAAATATGATTTTTAAAATAATTAATTTGTGTGTTACTGCTGCAATTAAGTATTTGAACCCCTGTGAAAGTAAATGTTAAAGGGGACCACATATAGGTCTTTAAATTTTTTATGTTATGTCTGTGTGCTATCTTGACAATATTAATTCATTTTAATACACAAAATAATTCTTAGATAATTAATTATACCCTTTTTAATTCTGCCATTTTTAACTTTCGTTTTGAACGACCGGTTTCTTGAAGTCCACGCCCTTCAACGATCTGTTACGCCCTCTGTAACAGCCAGTATCTGTAATGTGTTGTTGTTTTAAAATTAGCTCTTTTTTTATTACTCATTTGACTTACTGTTAGTGCTAGCTTAAGATAACTTACCGAAACCCGTCTGAGCGCGCCGCAATTTGCTGCTCCTTTTAGCATTAGACCACCCGAATCCGAAGCTAATGTTAGCTTGTTCCTCTTCCGGTGTTCGCCAGCTCCGCTCGTTGCACGCGGCGATTTTGGGAGTTATCGCTGTTCCAGTCAAGACAACACAAAGTTCACCAAGTGTCTCCCGTAAATTAATCCGTAAGGAGAAGGTCCTCGCTGCTGCGAGGCTGCTGCGAGGCTGCAGCGAGGCTGTACAGTTGAAGCTCCGCTCCATCGCGCCAGAAGAGGGTCCCGTTGCCGCGGTCCCTACGCCGGGGGTCCGCTCGTTTAATTTTTGCCGGCTGCGCGTTGGGAGCGATCGCAAATACACTAAAAATTGAACTAAAACATAAAAATAACAATTATACTTTATTTATAAAGCCATTTAAAAAAAACCACAGCTGCAACAAAGTGCTGTACACATGAAATTAAGAACATATAAACAAAAGATGAGATGAAATCATGAAAAACAACAGTCATGTGTTTAATACAGAAGTGGGTTGAGCCTAACCAGGGGTTGCTAGGTGAGGGGCTGGACTCAGGTTTGAGGTGGTTGGCTGCGGTTTGTGACGTCACAAACCGCAGGAAGTGGGAAACGAAGTGTATTTATCAAAGATAAATAAATCTACTTAGAGTAAATAAACCACTGGGTGCATTTTTTTGGCCTTAGGACTGTTTTTTTATGAAGTAAATACCCAAAGTTGAGTAAAAAAAACATAAAGTGAATTTTGAATATGTGGTCCCCTTTAAGATTTGGTACAGTAGTCTTTGTTTGCAGTTACAGAGGTCAATGGTCACACTGCAGCAGCAGGAGTTTGGACCATTCCTCCACAGATCTTCTCTAGATCAGCCAGGTTTCTGGACTGTCTCTGAGAAACACGGAGTTTGAGCTCCCTCCAAAGATTTTCTATAAAGTTCAGGTCTGGAGACTGGCTAGTCCACTCCAGAACCTTGATCTGCTTCTTCTGGAGCCACTCCTTGGTTCTCCTGGCTGTGTACTTCAGGTCCTTGGTTCTCCTGGCTGTGTGCTTCAGGTCCTTGGTTCTCCTGGCTGTGTGCTTCAGGTCCTTGGTTCTCCTGGCTGTGTGCTTCAGGTGCTTGTCATGTTGGAAGACCCAGCCATGACCCATCTTCAGTGTTCTAACTGAGGGAAGGAGGTTGTTCCCCAAAATCTCACAATACATGGCCCCTGTCATCCTCTCCTTAATACAGTGCAGTCGCCCTGTCCCATGTGCAGAAAAACACCCCAAAGCATGATGCTTCCACCCCCATGCTTCACAGTAGGGATGGTGGTTTTGGGATGGTACTCGTCATTCTTTGTCCTCCAAACACGGCGAGTGGAATTAAGACCAGAAAGTTATATTTTGGTCTCATCTGACCACAGAACTTTCTCCCATGACTCCTCTGGATCATCCAAATGGTCATGGGCAAACTTAAGATGGGCCTGGACGTGTGCTGATTTAAGCAGGAGAACCTTCCGTGCCATGCATGATTTTAAACTATGACGTCTTAGTGTATTACCCACAGTAACCATGGAAACAGTGGTGCCAGCTCTCTTCATGTCATTGACCAGCTCCTCCCGTGTAGTTCAAGGCTGGTTCCTCACCTTTCTTAGGATCATTGATACACCATGAGGTGAGATCTTGCATGGAGCCCCAGTCTGAGGGAGATTGACAGTCATGTTGAGCTTCTTCCATTTTCTAATAATTGTTCCAACAGTTGATCTTTTTTCACCAAGCTGCTTGACAATTGACCCGTAGCCCTTTCCGGTCTTGTGGAAGTCTACAAGTTTGTCTCTGGTGTCTTTGGACAGCTCTTTGGTCTTAGCCATGTTAGTAGTTGGAGTCTTACTGATTGTGTGGGTGGACAGGTGTCTTTATGCAGCCAACAACCTCAAACAGGTGATTCTAATAGGCTATATGCCACGGGTAGGTGTGACGTACCTCCGTTAAAATATCGGGCACATCCCGCACTTCCGGGTCCTATCCACTGCCGTTGTTGTTAGCGTTAGCTCCTAGTAGCAGACCATGACAACGACCCGAAACGGGAAGCGGCTGCGCGCTACTGGCACTACAAGTGAGTACCGTTGTGCCCGCCCACCGGTGGGAATAGTCAAAGTCAACTTTATTGTCAGAACTGCAATATGTACAGGACATACACAGGATTGAAATTGCATTTCTCTCTCAGTCCCTCGGTGCAACAGTAACCATTTAAACACTAAACAATTAATAAACAAGCATAAAATGAAATAATAAAAGTTAATAAATAAAAGTTAAAAGTTAACTAAAATAAAAGTTAATAAATAACAGCTGTTCCGAGGGGGGGTTACGGCAAAAATTTATCGCGGCTATCCGTAGGGGGAACGTCGCCATAATTTTATATGGAATTATATGTGTATAGAGTTATTATTTATGTGTACGCAGATGTTTTATTAATTGTATTTAGACATTTATGTTCGTGTCTTTCCTGCTAACCGGAAGTGCGCGGTCCGGCTCATGAATGCAGAAGTGCCAGAAAGGATGTCCGTGGCATATAGTCTATTTAGAATAATAAGTGGAGTGGAGGTGGACTAACAGGTCTTTGAGGACCAGAACTGTTGCTGATTGGCAGCTGTTCAAATACTTGTTTGCAGCAGTAACACACAAATAAATTATTTTAAAAATATATTAAAAAAATTGTGATTTATTTTTTTATTTTTTTAGATGATGGCTCTCACAGTGGACATGCAGCTAAGATGAACATTTCAGACCCCCCCATGATTTCTAAGTGGGAGAACTTGCAAAGTCGCAGGGTGTTCAAATACTACTTTTTCTCACTGTATATTGGATAAGAGAGGTGAAGTACCACATCCATTTGGACAAAAATAAAGACATACCCTGAAAGGGTATGAATGTTTTAGAGGCCCATTAGTGATCTGGTGCAACAATATGTTCTATGGTAAAAGCTCACAGGGAGTGAGAGACCTTTACACCAGAATGAGTCAGGAAGTCCTCTTTTCAACTTAATCTTCATAAATGAAGTTTGAATCAAATATCTACCATGCTCATCTGATTTGCTGTCCTCTTCATGTTCCGGTTTCTCCTCCTCCTCAGTCTCCATTTGTGTTTGCAACGCTGTGGCTGGTGGCGTGGGCTCAGCTCGGATCAACACCGCACCAGTAAATTGGACTAAAACCTGAAAACAAACAATAGTTTAATCCTTTTCTGCATCAACACAAGCAGAAGTGTTTCCAGTAACACTCAGGTGTGTTTACCTGCAGGGCCTGGTCGTACTGGCGGCTACAGATGTACAACTCAGCTGCCATGTTGACGATGTCATCGCTGGCCAAACTGGGGTGTCGAGTCAGAGCTTCCTCCATCACACCGAGAGCTGACGTCAGGTCGTTACTCTCATAGTAACTCCTACACACACACACACGCTCAAAAAACTGTATCTTTACAGGGACTTTGCATTGACTTTCATTTATGTTTCATTCATTTCTATAGACTAATCTTTACATTTACCCTAAACTTAACCTCTAACCTACCAAAGGCACTTCTTCATATGGGGACCGGGCTTTGGGCCCCACAAGGAGGAGTTGGTCCTCACAATATAGTAAATGTTTGAAAAATACGCCTTACAAGGTAAAGACAAAGATACACATACACACGTTATATTTCCATTACATTACATATTCTGGATGTCAACAGATGTGGACAGATATGTCTGGACCCCATTTCTCTGTGCTAAGGAGATCTGGTCCACCTGAAAGACCAAGCTGTCTGACTCTGAGCAGAACATTTGTCTCAGTGTTTCCCTTGGACAACTTGCCATGGCGGGGCGCTCGTCTCCTCTGTGATTTTTGGGGAGGACGACAGAGACACGTCCTGAGCTGCGCAGCCCTGTTTATACCGACAGTTTAGGGATTTTTATTATAGCTCGTGCACTTGCATTGCGAGCTGCTAGTTTAGCGTTACGTCAATGCCGACAGGTGGTTTTGGTGGGGGAGGTGTTGACAAGGTGCTCAGCTCTGTTGACGGGGCGGTGTGCCCCGCTTGTATCAATGGTAAATGGACTGTACTTACTAGTGCTGTGTGATATGAAAAAAATCATACATCACGATATGGACTTTTTTATATCGCAATAACGATATATATCACGATATACCACAATAAATTTAGTATTTGGTTTGTGTTGTGGTTTGGTTGTGTTGGGCTAGAGAACGGCCTTGTGACAAAGTTTGCAGCTTACAGTTTTCTGCTCCATGTCAGACTTCTTGAATCCAAAATGTACCCAAATAACAGACGTTCCCCCTCTTTTTGGTAAAAGTTCTTCTTCTTGGGCTGCCTGTGCAGCTGTTTCTCCTTGTTGTGACACCGGCTTCATGCCCCTGCGTCTCCATTGCTCTCGAGTTTAACAACGTAAAGCATGTGTCGCAAACCCGCGCGTGCGTCAAACATAAAGCAGCGCCGTCATCTCGCAAAACCACAATATGAAGCTTCTTTGCGACAGTTATTTTTTTATTCTTATTTATCACGATAGACGATAGAAGGAAAGTAGCACGATAGACACGTTTCTATCGTCCCCACAATATATATCGTCATATCGCACAGCCCTAGTACTTACCGGTATGTAGCGACTTTCTATCTCATGAAGACACTCAAAGCGCTTTACAACACAACCTGTGTCCTCGTGTACCCATTCATACAAAACTACTAGATGTCTACAAAGCTAATTGACCAAATCATTCTAAACAGAGACTAATCAGAGCTTTAGATCACAACGTCACAATGGGACACACGTGAGAAGATGAAGGGTTCAGTGTCTTGCCCAGGGACACTTCGGCATGTGACTGCTGGAGGATTCAAACACCCAACTCTTGCACTGTAAGACGACTGCTCTAACCACTCCCCACCATATACTGTATAACGTAGGGGAAACACTGAGATAGACTTGAGATTGTATTGGACCCTGCACAGATCCAGGACCCCCTGTTCCGATGCAGCAAAGCAGGACAACAGAACCAAGTCTTCTCCATGTCTCTCTGTAGGTCCAGGGTTCTCTCTTGTTGTTTCAGTTTTGGTTCTGGACACAGCAACGACAGACTTGTTGTCAAAAAGCTCTGGTTTAGTCTCATCTGTCCAGAGGACATTGACCCAGAAGCTTCGAGGCGTCTCAAGATGCAGTTTGAGAAATTCAAGTCTGTCTCTTGGTGTCCTCTTCGGTCGTCATGAAGTCCACTTTGTCTCAGACAGACAGACGGTGTGATGTGGCACTGATGACCTTAGAGGTCACCTGTAATCACTGGAAGTTGCTCTGAACACTTGAGTTATCTGTATAATCTGTCTCTTCAGTCTGTAATCAGTTGTCCTCTTGTGGACATGTGCATGGACATTGTCTCCAGTCCAATGGAATTAAACCTTCTGAATTATCTGTGCAGCTGGAGATGGTCTGATAGTCTTTACATTCAACATGATGTCAGTGTCTTCCTGTGGCTCCTGAGCAGTGTTGGGGTAGTTACCCAAAATAAGTAATTAGTTACACATTACTAGTTACTTTTTAAAAAAGTAACATATTACACTACTTAGTTACTCAGTTCTGAAAGTAACTTAGTTACATTACTTTCGGATTACTCTAATACCTGAGATTTAACCTGTATTAATTTTTATCTTTCAATAATGATATTAGAGATCTTTTTGACACTCATTTTTGATGAAAAAGTAAAACAGCAGTGCTACATAACAAGCACAATGCATATGTAAACGTGCCATTCAAAAGGTATGACAATATCAAAATGTAAAACTTCTGTTTTAAAAAAATAAAACAAAATAAAAAATAAAACATCTGAAATGTTTGTTTACAAGTTTGTTTACCTCAGCCTTTGTAGTGGTTGCCTGGCGGTGAAATTCAAGCCGAGCCTGCTTAAACGGTGGCGGCATCAAACTTGCACCATCCCTCTGCGGCTCTTTAGCAACTAGCTTAGCATTAGCGTGTTGTCTTTGTAAATGCTTGTAAAGATTTGACGTCGAGTTCGCAGCAGTAGACAGTGTCTTGTTGTGGCCCAGACATAGCTTGCACACTACTGTAATGTTCTTGTCCTTTCTCGTGACAAAAGAAAAATAATATGAATACTTCCATCCATAAAATGACATTGCCGTATGTCTATGTACCTTTATATGTCTATGTACGTTGACGTATGACGTTCCGACGTCATCGCGTACGTCTTTGTTTTCCCCACGTGACAGTCTGCTCCATAGATATCTATATATAATGTCTATGGTCTGCTCCGTCGCCCTCGTCACAACCATAGACGTGTTCTATATATGATATCTATGGTCACAACTATTCTCCGAAAGGTAAAATAAAATAAATAAATAAAACTATTTTCCGAAAGCTCCTGATTGTAACGCAAGTAACGAATGTAAGGTTTTGTTAGTAACTGTAATATATTACAGGCATTTTCAAAGTAGTGCGTTACACTACTACGTTACTGAAAAATGTAATGGCATTACTGTAACGCGTTACTAAGTAACGCGTTACACCCAACACTGCTCCTGAGACAACTCTGTACTCAGCTTCCTGTGGTCCATTTTCAGTGTGTTACACACCATGATACCAAACAGCGCTGTGACCATGTCACCCTTTAAACAGGCAGACTGATTACAGACTGAAGACATCAATGATGATGACAGGACGCACCTAAACCTAACATGTCCCTGTGGACAAACAGTCCATCCTTTTTGGCAGGGCCACTTTCATTAGTTTATTCATCTACTTTTGAATTCTAGTCATTTAAAAGCAATGGTTCCAGTTATCGTTGTGACCTTTGTGTAATGTTCTTAGTTTAACTAGAAACATGTGTCTGTCTGTGTATGTTCTGCTGCTGTGTTTCCATTACTTAGCCATGTCCTTGGACAACTGCATGAACTGCTCCCCGTCCTCCAGAGGCAGCAGAGACAAGATCCTTCGGTACCCGTCCATGCACTGTTTGTGTTCTCCTAAGCGCATGTGGAGGCTGGAACGCTCCCACAGGTAGCGCACGTTGGTTGGGTCGTACTTGACAGCTGACAAGCAGAAAAAAAAAAAACTGGGATTAAAAAGGCAGCTGATATTCTAAGTTTCTAACTACCGTAATTTCCAGATTATAGCACACCTGAGTATAAGGTGTGCACACAAAATAAAAAAGTTTAAAAGGTTGTACATTTATAAGCTGCACTTATGTACAAAGTATATCTTGTATCACCATGTACTGTATAAATTACTTTCTAATAGGGATGTCCGATAATATCGGCCTACCGATATTATCAGAACGATATTGGCATAAAAATGTAAAATATCTACATATCGGTATTGGTTTCTCTTCCGATAACAAAAGCCCGATAAAACAACACCTGGGTTTGGCAACAACGCTTGGGGTCCAGAGACGTTTACCGGCGCTCGATTGGTGACAGTGGCTAGCCCACTCTTGCTAACGGTTTACACTCTTCAACGCTAAATGCTAAGCGGACCCAGAGACACCAAACCGAACCGACGGCCGGGAGCTCGCCTCGATGTCCGCCTAGCAGCCTAAGATGTCGGATGGACACCCAGCTAACGTGGAGAAGCAGCTCCGACAGCCTTTTTTGGATGGATGGACTAGTTAGCACGGAGCTAATGAGTGCAGGTCTAATGGCGGCGGCTAACAACAGCTAACGCGGTCAGCTTGTTTTGGATGAACGAACACCGCGGAGAAACGGCTTTCGGTAAGTTTATTAAAGTAAACTCTTTTTATGGCTTCAAATGTATGGACTTAACAAGCTAACAGTCCTTCCTCTAAACAGCAGGAGCAGCACAAGGTACGGAGCTCCGACGTGCTCGGACGTGCAACAGACGAGACAAGCTTGATCAGCTCAAAGTAAGAAATTATATTTTTATTTATCTGTTTTGTACTGTACCTGTAAAGTACTGTTTTTTTTTTATTATAGTTATGGCCAGTTAAATGGGCTCATCAATCTTTCAGCCTAATTCAACTGTGTAAAGGACTTTATTTTCTAATCTGAAAGGTCTGGACTGAAACTGTGTGCCTTTCTGTTTTTATTGCACACCACTTTGATATAGCATCTTTTTGATTTTGCTCATATGGAGCAGGGCTGATTGAGCCGAGTTTATAATTTCAATGACTGTATGGCCAAGTGATGGGCAGCCAAGGCTGTCCATATTTGTGCACTTTTGTTTCTTTTCTTTGCAGTTTACCTCATTTCTCAAGTGTTGTTTGTACCTCATAGAAATGTGCAGTTTTCAAAATGTTATTGCCAGCCACATTTTATTTAACAATGAAAAATTATAGTTGGCTGTACATTTTACTTGTTATTTTAGTTGACATTACATGTTCCAAGCACTTTTACAGCTACAATGTTTAATTTTATTTAAGTCAAATTTGTCCTAGCTATAGTGGGTATTGTCAGGATTATCACAGGGAGAGCATGATCCAACCTATTGTTTAAGTTTTTTTTTTTTTATAAATATGGCAGTTTTTATAACTTCAGTTGAAATGGTTCTTATTTTCTACAGACTGTTTGCCGATGGAATGTATCCAGTGGGGCAACACAATAAAGAAGACAAAATGTCCCTGACAGGAGATATTTAATTTCACCTTAATATCGGTTTGTAATATCGGTTAATATCGTAATCGGAAATTAAGTGTTAAGCAATATCGGCATATCGAATATCGGCAAAAAAGTCAATATCGAGCATCCCTACTTTCTAATGATGTTATAAGTTTCATTATACTGTATATGTTGATTTGTTGTTGTGGTTTCTCTGTTTTGTCTTTTTTTCTCTCCGCAGGTCTAGAGGCAGACTTCAATGATGTTGATGTGTGTTCTCTTTATACCTCTCTCTCTCTCTCTCTCTCTACTCCTATCTCCTTCTTTCTCTTTTACCCTTTCTCTCACTTTTTTAGCTTTGATTTGTTTTTTTGTTTTTTCATCCCAGTGTCCATTACATCTTAAATGAACCCAAAGCAAATCCTAATAAAGTTTTATTTAAACATCAAGTGGAGCATTGAGGCCAGACATAATGCTCTGCTTGTGAAAGTAAATCTGTTGGTATCACCTCGACACTCGGACAATAATTCTGAGTGCCACAATGCTGAACAGGACAAAGGAGAAAAAAAAAACACTGTTATGGCTTTTGGCATGTGTAATGCACTGGCTACTTTCCAGTGTCTTGTCAACACTGTCCTAAGTGGTGTAGACAACTGCAATGCCTACTTGAATGACTTGATTATTTACACTATATCCTGGGAGGAACACCTTAAAGTACTTGATCAGGTGTTCACTCGTCTCAGCCAGGCATCACTAACACTTAATCTTGCCAAATGTGAGTTTGGAAAAGCTACTGTGACATACCTAGGCAGAGAGGTAGGCCAAGGTCAGGTGTGATCTGTTGATGCCAAGGTAATGGCCATAGTCGAGTATCCCATGCCCAAAGCCTATAGAACTTTACTCAGATTTCTGGGTATGGCTGGCTATTATAGGAGTTTTACCGTAATTTCTCATCTGTAGCTCATCCCTTAACCAGACTGCTTAGTCCCAGTACCAACTTTGTCTGGACGCCTGAGTGTCAACAGTCCTTTGATACTATTAAGGCCCTCCTTACTCATGTTCTGGTACTTGCTGCTCCAGATCTCTCTAAGCCTTTTAAACTTGAAGTTGATGCTAGTGCTTTGGGGGCTGGTGCAGTACTGCTGCAGGAGGACAGTAATGGCATTGATCATCCGGTGTGTTATTTCTCTAGAAAGTTCAATAAACATCAAATTCATTACTCCACTATGGAGAAAGAAACGTATGCCTTGTTACTCTCTCTCCAGCACTTTGAGGTGTATCTTGGCTCTAGCCTTTGGCCAACTATTGTATACACCAACCATAATCCCCTTGTGTTCCTAGCTCGTATGCGGAACCACAATCAACGGCTCATGCAATGGGCCTTGCTTGTCCAAGATTTTCAATTGGACATTCGTCACAAAAAAGGGACAGAAAATATTATGGCAGACGCATTGTCCAGGTTTGAAGTGTAAGCCTGTTTATTATATGGGCTTTTGTTTTAAGGGGAGGAGTGTTACGGCCTCAAGCCTGTACTGCCTTTCTTCTTTTGTAGTTTTGCAGTTTTCTTTTCTTTAATGCCTGGTTGCTGCTGGCTCGCTACCTCCATCTACTGGTGGACTTTCGACCAAGCGTTCAAGACTCACCTGTCAAAGATGATTGGCCAGAGAAAGTTTTGGACAACACTGCCCATCCACCAGCGACTGCCAATGAGGAGACCAGAAGGAGGAAGAAGATCATAAAAGCCAGCCCTGACCTTCAATCAATGCTGCTGTGCTTAGAGTGCAGTATGACAACTTTTGGTGGTGCAGCCAAATTGTTTGAAACTGTGTCTTGCTTTGTCTTACTGGTTCTGAAAGACTGTGGCCACTTTTGTTTGGTTGGAGATTTTATTCTCATTGTGGAGCCACTTGTGTTAGTTTGATCACTGGTAGTTGGCTTTCTCCATTTTGTTTGGTTTGGAACTTTCATTTTTACGCGCACCGACGCGAGTTTTGCTCTATGAGCTTGACGCATGCGCCGACGCATCGGTGTTGCCGGACCCATCATGACTTAACGGCTTTAAGAATCTGTTGGACTCCTGGCAAGAACCAATGCAGACATGTTCCTGTTTTTAGTTTTCCACATTTGTCTTATACGTACTTTTCGGCATTTAACGCGCTTCTGTGTATAACCCGCTTTGTCCAATTATTGTCAATAAATTGGAAAAATCCATAAATACGCCGCTTCGCCCTATATTATGCGTCACCGCTACGCGACAGCGCCTCATGTGCCCTGCTGAAAATGGCGGCCACAGAAGTGAGCCAGCATGGAAGGACTTTACAAGATAACACAGTAAAAACAATTGTTTTTCTTTGCTGCGAAAAAATATATTTCTTAGCTGACATTATAGCACAAGGGTTCCTGAGCTTAACCGTTCCTTAATAAATTCACAAAATGGTCAAATCTGCTGAATTTAAATTGTTTCGGTTTGACGTCTTCCAAACGATCGCGTGCGCTACTATAAAATAAATTATAAAAAATTGAATTTTATCTCAAATGTCTTATACAGGGCAACAGTTTGTAAATGAAACCCATATAATTACACTCTGAAAGCCTAAAAAATATCTGTCGAGTGGTTTAAGAGCTGTTTATCTAAACAGTAGGCATCTGTTTGCGGTAGCTATACCGCTAACAACAAAGCTACCGTAAAAGAGCAATTTTTTTAGCTCTGAAAATCTTCTGCAGCTAACAGTTTGTAAATGACCACCAAATAATTACGCTCTGTAAGTTTCAAGAAAATCCGCAGTGTGGTTTATGAGTTATCAATAACTCATCTGCTTAATCCCATTAAACAAACTCATGAGGACTCTGTTCAAAAATGCGACCTGTTCCTCTCATCATTTAAAAACAAAGTTGACTCCATCAGATCTCAGCTCCACAACCTCCCTGATCTTAGTGTGCCACCTACCCGTCTGCTTTCTGGGACCCTGAGCAGCTTTGATGAAGTTGTTCAGAGTGAGGTAGAGACCATCCTCAAGAAAATGAAGCCTTCATCCTGCGCCCTGGATCCCTTCCCCTCGTCTCTCATAAAATCCAATCACTCTGCAATAAGCCCATTAATCACACAAATAATAAACAAGTCTCTACAATCTGGTCATGTTCCATTGCCTCTAAAAACTGCCATCATTAGGCCTCTTCTGAAAAAATCTAATTTGGATCCCGACATTTTTTCTAATTACCGCCCAATTTCACACCTCCCTTTTCTGTCTAAAGTGCTGGAAAAAGCTGTTGCTGCTCAGCTGCAGGACCACCTACAACAACACTCCCTGTATGAGAAGTTCCAGTCTGGATTCAGGGCAGCTCACAGTACAGAGACTGCATTGCTGAGAGTTACCAATGATGTCCTCTTGGCTGCTGACACTGGCTCTCCCTCCATCCTTGTCCTCCTTGACCTCACTGCAGCCTTCGACACTGTGGACCATAGTATCCTCCTCCACCGTCTTCATGTGGAGGTCGGTCTCTGTGACACTGTCCTGGACTGGTTCAAATCTTTCCTCTCCAATAGGCTGGAATGTGTTAGCCTTGGCAATGCCACTTCCCAGACAGTCGGTGTCTCCTGTGGTGTCCCTCAGGGGTCAGTTCTGGGGCCCCTGCTGTTTTCCCTCTACATGCTGCCTTTAGGTCAAATTATTAATCAGTTCAACATTTCTTTTCACTGCTATGCCGACGACACACAGCTTTACATCAGGACTGGAACATCATCATCATCCCTATCTCCATCTTCACTCACTGCTCTCTCTGCCTGCCTGGAGGAAATAAAGGCATGGATGAATCAGAACTTTCTTCAATTAAACTGCTCGAAGACTGAGGCCATATTGATTGGCACCCCTCACCAGATACAAACATCAACTTTAACAACAATCTCCTTCTCTGGTCAAGACATCCCCCTCTCCACCTCTGTTACAAATCTTGGAATAAAAATGGACTCTCATCTTACATTTGAAAATCACATTAAGCATCTGTTTAAAACTTGCTTCTTCCATCTTCGAAACATCTCCAGACTTCGCCCATCTCTGACTTTTTCCGATGCTGAGAAACTCGTCCATGCCTTTGTCTCCTCCAGGCTCGACTACTGCAACTCCCTGTTTATTGGAATCCCTGGCAAAAACCTTCAGAAACTTCAATACATTCAAAACAGTGCAGCAAGGATCCTGTTGAGAGTTCGTAAATTTGAACATATTACACCCATTCTCCATAACCTCCATTGGCTTCCTGTCACCTACAGAATTCAGTACAAAACTGCTCTCATTACCCATCAATGCTTGCACGGCACTTCACCTGACTATCTAAAGGACATTCTTGCACCATATTCATCCACCCGGTCTCTACGATCACAGAACAGTAATTTACTTCATATTCCTCGGACCAAATTGAGGACCATGGGAGACCGAGCATTCTGTGTGGCTGCCCCCCGCCTGTGGAACTCCCTCCCTGACGACCTGAGAGCTCCACAGTCACTGGTTGACTTTAAAAGCAGCATAAAGACCTTTCTTTTTAAGCAAGCCTATTCTGCCTCCACATGATTTTATCTTTGATCTTAGTCGATATTATTATTGATTTTATTTGATTTTATCACTTGTTTTATTTTGATCTTTGCTTTGTTACACTTTGTAGCACTTTGAGATTTTTATTAATGAAAAATGCATTATAAATTGAATTCATTATTATTATTATTATCTTGCTAAAAAAGCAGCTAACAAAACAGCTAACAGTGGTTAGCTCCAGAGCAGGAGGCCGGGCAGCGACAGAGTCAATCCGACTAGAGGAGGCTTTTTTCGGACACATGAGCTAAAAACGGTCGGTGTACTCCTCTGGAAGTGTGAAATGAAAAATGGCGATATCAGAGCCAAAAATGGGTCTAAAAATATGGGAAAAAATCCATAAATAACACGCTTCGGCGTATAATCCGCAGGACATTCAAATGAGTAAAAAAACTGTGTGTTATATGCCGAAAAGTACGGTAATCTGTCTGTTTTGCTACTTTGACATCTTTGTTTTAACTTGTTGAAAAATAAATAAAATCTGTATTTCTCTCTTATGATTGTCTATTGTTATCATCATTCTTTGTTTGTAGACAGGTCTCTCTTGTAAATGAGTCATCGAGGCTCAATGGGCTTAACCTGCCTAAATAAAGGTTGAATGAATGATTTATCTTAAATTTAGTATGAGACAGGTGCGTTCTATAGCCTGAGAATTACGGTACTCGGGGCAGTTTGAACTTCTTTGATTGGTTTCCCCACGCTGGTTGAGAAGAACACAGTAAAACCTGAAAGACGACCAACCTTTGCTGTAGCAGATGATGGCCTGCCGCACGTTGTCCTGCTCCAGAGACATCTCCGCCAGTCGAATCCACTCCTCGCAGTCCGACGGGTTCAGGTGGGCAGCGATGAGTCCAAACTGTAGAGCTCTGTCCACGTCTTCGTTGTCCTCGTAGATCATGGCCAGGGTGGAGAAGGGCTCGTAGGCCAGAGGGGCTGCAGAACACAGAGATACATGAAGAACCCAACACAGAACCAGGTGCAGAACTCAGAGATACGTGTAGAACCCAACACAGAACCAGGTGCAGAACACAGAGATACATGTAGAACCCAACACAGAACCAGGTGCAGAACTCAGAGATACGTGTAGAACCCAACACAGAACCAGGTGCAGAACACAGAGATACATGTAGAACCCAACACAGAACCAGGTGCAGAACTCAGAGATACGTGTAGAACCCAACACAGAACCAGGTGCAGAACACAGAGATACGTGTAGAACCCAACACAGAACCAGGTGCAGAACACAGAGATACGTGTAGAACCCAACACAGAACCAGGTGCAGAACTCAGAGATACGTGTAGAACCCAACACAGAACCAGGTGCAGAACACAGAGATACGTGTAGAACCCAACACAGAACCAGGTGGAGAACTCAGAGATACGTGTAGAACCCAACACAGAACCAGGTGCAGAACTCAGAGATACGTGTAGAACCCAACACAGAACCAGGTGCAGAACTCAGAGATACGTGTAGAACCCAACACAGAACCAGGTGCAGAACTCAGAGATACGTGTAGAACCCAACACAGAACCAGGTGCAGAACACAGAGATACGTGTAGAACCCAACACAGAACCAGGTGCAGAACTCAGAGATACGTGTAGAACCCGACACAGAACCAGGTGCAGAACTCAGAGATACGTGAGAACCCAACACAGAACCAGGTGCAGAACTCAGAGATACGTGTAGAACCCGACACAGAACCAGGTGCAGAACACAGTGATACGTGAAGAAACCAACACAGAACCAGGTGCAGAACTCCGCTCTTACCCTGCCTGATGATCTCCATGCACATCAAGATGGCGTCCTCCTTGTCTCCTCTGGCGTAGCGGATGTTGGCCTCCCCCATCAGACCCCTGAGAGCCTGGGGCAGCTTGCTGCCATGACGACGAGCCTGGACACAGACACAGTGAGACCCCACAGAGGACAGGAAGCAGGACCTTCGTCCTCCTCACCTTCATCAGCTTCTTGTTCTCTCTGTTCAGCTCCATCTCCAGCTTGAACACGTCTCCCACTGACATGCCTTCATCATCCTCCTCCTGCTCCTCCTCCTCTTCACCTCCCAGCCTGCTCCTCACTCCTCTTTTTCCTCTTTTCCTCCCCCCTCGTCCCGGCCTCTTCAACGTCTTTTCAGTCTTTACCGTTTCTTCCTCCTTCACATTGTAGTCCTTATCATCTTCATCATCCACATAGCTCAGGCTATCCTCCTCCTCCTCCTCTTCTTCATCTGATGATGGTGCTTCAGCCGGTTCTCCCAGGATGGAGGCGAAGGCCAGCTGGACTCCTGGGCTGACTCCCTCCTCTAAGAACCAACAAAACTCACATCAGAGCTGGATCCAATGCAGTCGGACTCAGTCATGATTCACATGTGACAACAGAAGCTTAGAAACATTGTCATAAATCATTGTACGTCATCGTACGTCATCAAACGTCATCATATATCATCATACGTCATCATACGACATCATACGTCATCAAACGTCATCGTACGTCATCATACATCATCGTACGTCATCATACGACATCATACGTCATCATACGACATCATACGTCATCAAACGTCATCGTACGTCATCATACGCCATCGTACGTCATCATACATCATCATATATCATCATATGTCATCATACGACATCATACGTCATCAAACGTCATCAAACGTCATCGTACGTCATCATACATCATCGTACGTCATCAAACGTCATCATATATCATCATACGTCATCATACGACATCATACGTCATCAAACGTCATCGTACGTCATCATACATCATCGTACGTCATCATACATCAACGTACGTCATCATACGTCATCATGCATCATGATACGTCATCATATGTCGTTATACGTCATCCTACGTCATCCTACGTCATCATACGTCATCATACGTCATCACACGTCATCACAAATCATCATACGTCATCATACGTCCTCATACGTCATCGTACGTCATCATACGTCATCATACGTCATCATACATCATCATACGTCATCATACATCATCGTACGTCATCATACGTCATCGTACGTCATCATACGACATCATACGTCATCAAACGTCATCATACGACATCATACGTCATCAAACGTCATCATATATCATCATACATCATCGTACGTCATCATACATCAACGTACGTCATCATACGTCATCATGCATCATGATACGTCATCATATGTCGTTATACGTCATCCTACGTCATCCTACGTCATCCTACGTCATCATACGTCATCATACGTCATCACACGTCATCACACATCATCATACGTCCTCATACGTCATCGTACGTCATCATACGTCATCATACGTCATCATACATCATCATACGTCATCATACATCATCGTACGTCATCATACGTCATCGTACGTCATCATACGACATCATACGTCATCAAACGTCATCATACGACATCATACGTCATGAGACGTCATCGTACGTCATCATACGTCATCGTACGCCATCGTACGTCATCATACGTCATCAAACGTCATCAAACGTCATCAAACGTCATCAAACGTCATCAAACGACATCATACATCATCAAACGTCATCATACATCATCGTACGTCATCATACGTCATTGTACGTCATCATGCATCATCATACGTTATCATATGTCGTTATACGTCATCCTACGTCATCGTACGTCATCATACGTCATCATAAGTCATCATACATCATCATACGTCATCATACGTCATCATACGTCATCATACGTCATCATATGTCATCATACGTCCTCATACGTCCTCATACGTCATCGTACGTCATCATACGTCATCGTACGTCGTCGTACGTCGTCGTACGTCCTCATACGTCGTCATACGTCATTGTACGTCGTCATATGTCATTGTACGTCCTCATACGTCATCATACGTCATCGTACGTCGTCGTACGTCGTCGTACGTCCTCATACGTCCTCATACGTCATCGTACGTCATCGTACGTCGTCGTACGTCGTCGTACGTCCTCATACGTCGTCATATGTCATCGTACGTCATCGTACGTCGTCATACGTCCTCATACGTCATCTTATGTCATCATACGTTGTTGTACGTCCTCATACGTCGTCATACGTCATCGTACGTCATCATACGTCATGATACGTGATCATACGTCATCATACGTCATGATAAGACATGATAAGTCATGATACGTCATCATGCGTCATGATACGTCGTCATTCGTCATCGTACGTCATCATACG
Source organism: Garcialebias charrua (assembly GCA_038048925.1). Taxonomy (NCBI): domain Eukaryota; kingdom Metazoa; phylum Chordata; class Actinopteri; order Cyprinodontiformes; family Rivulidae; genus Garcialebias; species Garcialebias charrua. The sequence continues at coordinate 40,903 of JBBPBX010006063.1, forward strand.
TCGTTGTACGTCATCATACGTCATAGTACGTCATGATACGTCGTCATACGTCATCATGTGTCATGATACGGTGTCATACGTCATCGTACGTCATCATAAGTCATGATACGTCATGATACGTCGTCATACGTCATCATGCGTCATGATATGTCATAATAAGTCATGATGCGTCGTCATACATTGTCATACGTCGTCATACGTCGTCATACGTCATTGTACGTTATCATACATCATCAAACGTCATGATACGTCATCATACATTGTCATACGTCATCATACGTCATGATACGTCATGATACGTCGTCATACGTCATGATATGTCGTCATACGTCATCATGCGTCATTATATGTCATGATACGTTGTCATACGTCATTGTACGTCATCATACGACATTATATGTCATCATACGACATCATACGTCATCATAAGTCATCTTACGTCATGATATGTCATCATATGTCATCAAACGTCATCATATGTCATGATACGTCATCAAACAGCATCATATGTCATCAAACGTCATCATACGTCTTCATAAGTCATCTTACGTCATGATACGTCTTCATAAGTCATCTTACGTCATGATACGTCGTCATACGTCATCATACTTTCGTAAATGAGCCCTCGAAGCTCAATAAGATTTACCTGACTAAATAAAGGTTGAATGAATATGTCATCATACATCATTATACGTCATCATACGTCATGATACGTCATCAAACAGCATCATACGTCATGATACGTCATCAAACGGCATCATACGTCATCATAAGTCATCATATGTCATCATACGTCATCATACGTCATGATACGTCATCAAACGTCATCATACGTCATGATACGTCATCAAACGGCATCATACGTCATCATAAGTCATCATATGTCATCATACATCATCATACGTCATCATACGTTCTAATGTCCAGCCTCTCCAAAACAACCATTTCTGTCACCAGTACAACGCCTCCAGATGTTCCTGAGACTGGGTACACCTGGATCACATAAGCAGCTTCTGACACGTAACACATACAAATCTCATCAGTTAAACCCCAACCACCATTTTACCGATGACGACATGAGTCTGAGTGGAGGTGGAAGGTTGAGCATCTTCTTCAGTTCCTCCTGCTGCTGCTTCCTGAGGAGAAACAGAAAGAAAAAAAAACTGAGGGAACTGATCGACGTCGCTGAAAACTGAGTTTTTACAAATTAAAAAAGTAACATTAAATGTAAGTGCGTTAGCGAAATATTGACTTTCCTCTCGAGAATAAAAATTATCTAAAAACTGATAAAAAAAATAAAATTAGTTAACTTAAAGTAACACAAGGCTAGCTAAAATTAGCAAATTGTTGTCGGAAAATAGCAAAACTTTAACTGACAAAAGTACTAGGGGTGCATCGATAAATCAGTCCTTCATTTTGGGTCATCGGCCGATACTTGCACAAGAAACAGATTTGACCCTTTTTTTGGTATTAACAACAATTATCTAAACTTCATTTATATTTCAGAGCACTAAACAAGTTTGTATTGTTTCTTGGATATTGCTCTAAGATATGTTTTTTTTAACATTTTTTTAATTTATTTAGAAAGACAGATTTCCTTCACAGTCATTAATTACATACTCATTTAAGGTTGTACATGACGACAGAAGTGGAAAGACCAAATGATTCCGTCCTTGCTGCCTTTCTGGTATTTTCTTTTTCGGACTACAGTATTATTAATTTTAGTTATTCATTCATTCATTCATTCATTCAACCTTTATTTATAGTCAGGTAAATCTCATTGAGCCTCGAGGGCTCATTTACAAAAGCGACCTGCTACAAACTAAAGAATGATGAACAGCAATGGTAGAATTTCCTTTAACAACAAACAACAGAAAAACATAAGAGAAATACAAAGTGAAATACAAAGTAGCAAAACAACAAGCAAAACACCACAAGGTAGATGTACAAAATCAAAAACAAGAACATAACTGCAATGGTTCTTGTTCAGTCCTCACTGAGGAACACTGCAGGTAATCATGTCCTGAGAGCGCACACTGTAGCTGCACTCACGCAAAGACATGTAGGAGGAGATGTATGAGGGCAGCAGACCAAGAAGTTATGAACAATAACAAAAATTAACATATCTGAACCAAAATGGGGATTGCACCAATTTGAACAATAAAACCCACATCTGGCCCATCGAGGGGCAGGACACATAGTTTACAAATACAATCAAATGAAGTAAGAACTAATTGGTTTTACATACAGGGAGTCCTCGACTTACGGCAACTCGGACTTACGAAAGGACTTACAAACAGTTTTGTTGTACATTAAATACAGCACTGGTATGTGTTTTTAGGTGTTTTTAGATGAAAGTGTGTTAGCTAACCGTTTGTAAACAAAGTTCTGTGCATGTTTATGAACCAGTATGTACGTTTGTGTTGAAAAACGGGTGTTTGGTGCAGCGCTAGCATACATTTTCCGACTTAGGAACGAAAATCCGGACTTACGAACGCATGTGCTATGGGTTCTGACTTACGTCAAAATCGGGTTATGAACGGTCCTTAGGTCCAGAACTCGTTCGTAAGTCGAGGACTCCCTGTACTCTGTCCATTTGGTCCAGATCTTATACATTTTTTTTCTTTTTCAACTTGTAGAGAGAAAGAAATCTTTTCCATAACATAAATCTGGTAAACTACTTCAGTCCATTCATCAATGGTGGGTGGGTCCGGTTTTAGCCATTTCCTTGTGATGGCTTTCTTACCGGCTGCCAGTAATATAGCCAGCAATTCTTTGTCTTTATTGGTCCATGTCTCCAACCGTAGATTGTCCAAGTACAACGTTTCACATTCTAATGGAATGTTTACATGGAATATATTTTCAATATGTTTGTGGAACTCTTCCCAATACAGGGAGTCCTCGACTTACGGCGCCCTCGACTTATGGCAACTCGGACTTACGAACGCGCTCCGAACGCTAGTACGTGCTGTGTTTATAGATGAATGTGTGGTGTAATGTGTTAGCTAACCGTTTGTAAATACAGTTCTGTGCATGTTTATGGACCAGTATGTACGTTTGTTCAGTCTCATGTAGGAATGTGCGATATGGCCTAAAATTCATATCACGATATGTATTGTGAATGGTGGCGATAAAGATATATATCGCAATATGTTTTTGGTATAAAACTTGCAATAGAAATTAAAAAAGGGTGTCCTTTTACCTTAATTTATTTTGAAAACTGCTTTACCACAAAATAATCTCTATTAAGAAAATTTCACTACTAGGTCCAGAGAGTTTTTAAATAATTAACAACTCAAGCATTAGGCTTCTTTCTTGTAGTGCAAAACAGTGCAAAATATATCTTGTGTAGTTTTAGCCATAAGTTTTAAACTAAAGAATATGTTGTTAACTCTTAACAGTTTCCAATATTGTCACTTAAGAAATGAACAGTAACAGAGCAGCATTTTACACTGAAAACACTTCACCCTCCAACCCTCTAGAGGGCGTCTCCTTCAGCTTTAAGGAGAGCTGACAAGGCAACCAGTTTCCTCTGTGGCTTTGACCAGAGGGTCTCGCAGTAAAATCACACAACACAGCGTTCTGTTCACAGATCAGAGGGCAGCTTTCTCTAAAGCTGACCAATGCTTACTTTAACTTTACACAAAAAAAAAAACTTTCAACAGAACGCAGCGTTTTGCGCATGCGTCCGATGGCAAAACTAAGGCAAGCCGGATGATGTTAGCTTCGCAACTTAGTGCTCGAAGAAAATACTTTAACACCACTTATGCACAGTTTAAAAATAAAAAAAGTAAAGATTAAATCTGACAACTCTGATTTAAAGCTCCACTGACATCATCTTTTAACTTTCCATAAAATGGCACAACATATATATATATATATATTAAGATTGACCTCTGATCGTTTTTGCTAAAACAATGTGAAATTAATGAAAATTCCTCTCCAAAATAGTTTAAAATTAGCGCCGTTTTGTTACACGGTAAATTCGGGTTTTTCCGGTCACGTGATTGTGACGTCAGACACAGAGCTCTGCTCCAACCGCACATTTAATACAATGGAGAAAGATCCAAACACGTCCGTCGAATTTAGCCATTTAAAACCTTAGATTTGAGCGATTTGGCTCCAGTTCGTGAAGAAGAAG
>JBBPBX010006063.1:47633-59099 GCA_038048925.1 Garcialebias charrua
GTTATTTCATATGAATAGTTTAAATGGCACAACAACAGTGCTGCTAGCTTGTAGCAGCGTTAGCTCCGAGCTAACCGTGTTTACCTCTTTCCGCTCGTCTCTCCTTCGATCAAACTCTTCAAAACTGATTCGACCCTCCAGATAATCGATCAGCTCCACACTGAAGCCAGACATCTGTCTAACTAACTCTGTAATCTAACTCTGTAACCTAACTCTGTAATCTGTGCTTTTTGTTTGTGTTTATCTGTCCATGTTGACCGTAAGACGTGACGCGCATGCGCCAACTTTCTTCTTCTTCTTCTTGTTGAGTTTTTCTTTGGAGGTTGGCATTCAAGATTTTGAAGCATTACCGCCATCTGCTGGTTTAGGTTGTAAAAAACCTAAAGTACCATTAATATTTTTCTTCAGCATGTTTTCTCATTTTCAGGAAACATGAATATAGATAGATTTTTTTAACAAGCATTTCTTAATCCTTTTGTTTCCCTTAGCAAAAAGAAGTATACTTAAAGTTTAATTTATTTAGTATACTTGAGTAGCCTACAAGTATATAAAGTAGGCCTATACTTCTCAATGTGTACTTGTAGTAAACTATGTAATTTAATACTTTGTCGTACTAGATTGGAACAAATCTAGTTTATAAAAAGTACTTTAAGTATACTACTCTATGTACTTCTAGTTCACATTTTTAGTTTATTTAAGTATACTTAGTTGTACACTTTTTAGACTTCCAAATGTACTTATTGTGTACTTGCTGGTGAAGATTCTCAGTCGTCCAGGACATGATAAATCAAAAAGGCGTTCAATTCAAGATCAACTGGACTTTATTTGTCAAACTACATACAGTTGTTGTGTCTTCTGTCAGAGACTTCAAGGGAACTCCCTACTGTTAAGGTGTGATCTGTCAATTTACATGTATGTGTTACCTCAGCTTGCAATTTACATATGATGGTGCGTGACTCCTGTTATAAATCCACACGCACACACAGTCTAGTTCATTGAATTGATAAAGCTTTTCGGATGAGAAGCGAAACGTCTTCTGTTACAAATAAAGTCCAGTTGATCTTGAATTGAACGCCTTTTTGATTTATTGTGTACTTCTCGTTCATATTTTTACTTCATTGAAGTATACTTAAAGTACACCACTAGTATACTTTTCCTTATATTACAAATGCACTTGTTATATACTTCTAGTTCATACTTTAGTTTATTACAGTATACTTAAAGTATACCGGTCCACTAGTACACTTTTTCATATACTCCCAATGCACTTGTTATTTACTTCTAGTTTACAGTTTAGTTTATTGGAGTATCATTTAACATTTTTGAATTTCTAAAACTAATACCATGTTGTCATTGAAATTGTTAGGTTACACTTGTAAGCTTGCACTCGCAGCAAGTACCTTTTATATTTTTCTTCAGCATGTTGTGTTCTCATTTTCAGGAAACATGAATATAGATACATGTAGTTGTTTTTTTAAGCATTTCTTAATCCTTTTGTTGTCCATGGTTGGTCAATAATATTTCTTTTATTATAATTTATTTGCACACGTTTTTCATACAGAGCTTCCAAAATCTTCATGAATTCATCATATGATCTGTTCACATCATCAACATACACATCCTTCCAGTTTTGTTTCAGTAAATCATCTTTTAATTTATCCATAGTTTTTTTATGTGTTTATTCTTCTTGATTGTAATTTATTTTATGTTTTGTTCCACTTTATGGATAGTGAACATTGGGAAATGATCACTCAGATCAGTCATTAAAATACCACCTATCACATCATCATTTGTAATATTTGTGAAAATGTTATCAATTATTGTGGCACTATGAGTTGTAATTCTTGTTGGTTTTAAGATCATTGGATAAAGATTTAAACTAGGCATATAATTTATAAACATATTGATGTTATTTGAGTCTGATTTATTACTAAGGTCTATGATAAAGTCTTCACACACACAAAAAAAACTATTAATACTCTTTTCCAGTAATTGTGTAATTTTATCAGTAAATATTAGATCCTGGTGACCGATATACATATTGATATATTTTTACCATTTATGTTTATTATTTCAATTGTTATCTCCATAATATTATCAATTATTGACATTTCATTAATTGAGTTACATTTAATACAATTTTTAACAAACAAAGCAACTCCACCTTTTTTATTGTTTCTGCTCATATGATATAATTCATATCCTTTGATGTAAACATTTGTGTTTTTATCTTTAAGCCATGTCTCTGACAGTGCTATTATGGTAAAAAGTTCTGTTTAAATGTTTTTTTTATTTTGAATACATTTGCATTTATACTTCTAATATTTATATCAATAGAGAGATCATTTGTCACACTGATGTCATTAAATTGATCTTCGTTATAATATTCACAATCTTTTATTGCTGGAAAAAAAATTGTATCAATCTCGTCTTTGGCATTATCTATTTTAAATTCTGAGTCTTCGTCCATCATCATGATTTAATGTCTTTGTTCTTTTGCTCGTCCATATCAATTTTGTGTAGGAAGTTTTGTATAGGATTTAAATTTTTCTAAATCATTCAGTTCTTTTAATATTTTAGCCTGAGACTTTTTGTTCTTTGAATCCAAATGTTTCCATTCCTTATCCAAGTTGCTGCTATCTTTTCCTGTTTTTTCAACAATCTCGCTTCACGTGCAATGTTTCCATTTTTTTTGTTAGATTTTTTCATTCATTCATTAATCCTTTATTTAGTCAGGTAAATCTTTTGAACCTCATGGGCTCATTTACGAAAGCGACCTGCTAAAACTAAAGAACAATGAACAGCAATGGTAGAATTTCCTTAAACAATAAACAAACAATAAACAATAGAAAACAAAAGAGAGAAAAAAACAAAAGAAAGTTTTTTTTTTTAAACAAAGTATCAAAAAACTAGCAAAATAATAATAATAATAATAATAATAATAATGAATTCAATTTATAACGCGCTTTTCATTAGTGAAAATCTCAAAGTGCTACACACATTGAATGCTACACACATTCATACACCGGTAGCGGCAGACTACCATGCAAGGTGCTTTCCAGTCCTACCGGGAGCAACTCGGGGTTAAGTGTCTTGCCCAAGGACACAACGACACATGGTGTGGGGAACCGGGATTTGAACTGCCAACCTTCCGATCGGGGGACGACTACCATTACCACTACGCCACGGCCGCCCCAAAACATTATAAGGTAGACGTATAAAATCAAAGACAGGAACAGATGATGATTGTTAGATGATCATTGATGTAAACCTTTGTGTCCTTGAGGTTTTTTGCTTTTTTACCATTTTTCAAGACCAGTAATGACTAAATTGTCTAGTCTTGTATGTTGCTCCAAGTCATTTATTTTTTGTTCCAATTCAACTATGTATTTATCTTTGTTTTCCATCTGGACATTCATACGTTCTATTTGACTGGTCAATCTTTACATTTTTTTCATATGAGATGATAAACGTGTTATCTCATCACTCATGAAGCTCACTGATTTTTTTTTAGTTCCTGCCGTCAGAATTATCATCCACAAGAAATAGTTTCTTATGTTTAGTTAGGAGTCTGTGGTCTAAATGGCCGTTTTGGTATAATTTTGATTTTACCCTTATATTTTCACCATAAAAACTATTGACCTTGCCTTGTTTGGTATCATTATTTTCAGCACAACCTAAGCTTCATGATTTTACAGTGATCGTTTCATTTTGACAAAATGCATGATCACACTGGAGCAAAAAAGACAAAACAAAATCCAAGTAGGAAAAATATTGATATTTTTACTATGAAATTCACAAAAAATATATTGGCAAATTTTAAGAACTTGTGTACGAACTTAGTAAAAAACGAATTGGTATACATATTTAATCCATAACACAACTTGCAAAATCCAAAATGTCAACAGTTATACTTCGTATAGCTCGCCCTTAAGCTCCTATTGGATATCTTCCCCCGCGACAGCGTCATACTGAATAACCTTTTAGTCCACGCCCACTTACAGTGTGGGCCCGCCCCGTGTGTATTTAAGTCCACCACACGGAAGGAACAGCATCTTTTCATCATTCACCGTTATACAGAAGACCTGTCTACACCTACGACTATGTCTACATCTACTCCGATAGGAAGAGTGTGCACGAGGTGCTACGGGGAATTCCTGCAGGACTTTGACCCGCATCTCGTGTGCGTGAAATGTCTGGGACCTGGTCATGGTCTGGACCACTCCTGCCGCATCTGTGCTGATCTGCCCGCTGACGTGCGGGAGCGCCGGGCCGCTCTGCTCGAGTTAGCCCAACAAGGCGCGCGCCCCCGTAGGGACGAGTCTACCGGGGGGGGCGAGAGGCCGCCCTGCACGGGCTAGCCGGAGAATGCACGCGGTCACGGAGGGCTGAGTCCGTGGAGACCCAGGATACTCAGCCGGACGAGCCGGACTGGTCGTCCGATAGAGAGTACGGCAGCGAGGCGAGCACAATCCACTCTCCCATCAGCGGCTTGGAAACTCCTGACGAGGAAGGAATGGACCCGGGGCCGGAGCCCCCCTCCTCGCCGAGTTCTCCTTCCATAGGTGAGCTGCTGCACGCACTCCCGGCCATCATCAAAGAGGCTGCAGAGACTGCAGGTGTGGATGTCCCAGTGCCGCCTCTGCCGGAGCCCGACGGCATGCTGGGGAGGTTTAGCGCCACTCCGAGTCGACGCGTGGACCCAATATGGCCACGCTTCCCGGGCGTACTGAAGTTCTGGACAGGGGGCATAGCAGACCCTGCAAAGATGAAGGCACCCCTGTCGGAGTACGCCCCCGTAACGAAGGTGGAGGGTTTCACCGAGCAGGGGTTCCCGTCGGTGCCCCCCCTGGAGCTAGGCCTAGCAGATGTTTTTGGCGCCAAAACAGCTAGGCTGGACCAGAAGCCCGCCTCACCCGGTAAGCTAGACCAAACAGTGCTACAGCTAGCTAACCGAGCGTTCCAGAGCTCCATACAGGCTGCAGTAGCAGACAACAACGTGGCGCTGATTGCGTACCACATGTCCAAGGAGCTGGAAAAAGCTGAGCTGCCGGAGTTGACGAAGAGCTCGCTCTGCGCAATGGCAGACGTGATTCTGTACCTGTGCGCCGCCTCCACCGCCTGCCTGTCCCGCAACACAGGGTGGCTAACCATGATCCACCACGCCGTCTGGCTACGCCAGGCGCCGAATATGTCGGAATCCCTAAAGAGAGAGCTGCTCCAAGGGAAGTTCTCATCGGAGGACCTGTTCGGCACAAGTCTGAAGGACTTTAGGGAAAAGTCCAAGAGGGCAGAGGAAACGTCTGAGACTGTGAAGATGCTGATGTCTGCTCAGCGCCCCTCACGGAGCTGGAAGGACGATCGCCAGCAGAGGCAACAGTTCAGACAGTCCACGGCTGCAGCTGCCTCCAACCGTGCAGCCCCCAGAACCCCCCTCCATACAAGGAGCAGCGGTATCAGAACCAGTACCAGAACCAGTTCCGCAAGCCGCCTGCCGCGCAGCAGTTCCAGAAGGGCGGTCGCATCAGGGGCAGAACTGGTCAGGACAAAACTGGTCGGGGCAAAAACACCAGCAGCAGTACCAGCAGCCACGCAAGCGCGAGCAGAAGAAATGACTGGCTGCAGGGAGTGTGCATGAAAGAAGTTCTGTGTCTGATTTGTTTTCAATAAATCAAGAGAGTGAACAGAATGTGGTTTCTTTTGTGTCGAGCTCGTCCGTGGGGTCATGTCGCCCTCTAGCGGCTCAGGTACGCACACTTCCCACCACTGATAAAAAGCTGGTCTCCAATAAACAGCTTTCTTCTTCACAACTCTACAAAACCAGGTATTTCACATCCTTCAATGAACCCTCACAGCTGCAGCCAGATCATCTGCGCTGCAGCTCTGAGCGTAGCGGGAGGAAACGCGTCTCACAGAGCGAACACGAGCCACCGCTGAAGCGGAGAGCAGTGTGTAGCGGAAGTGACGTTTTCCCTCCACGTGGGTTCTCCTCCACTGCAAGCTCGAGGGAGCCTGACTGTCCCTTTCCGGCCAGGGCTCCCGTGGGCCACTCACGTGGCGGAGGTAGAGCCCTCGAAATGGTTAATGACCATGTCGCGCGCGAACGATCACGCGCGCCCACTGTCGGAGAGACACGCCCAGTGGAGGGAGCTGTGCACTCTCGACAAGTGGATGGACGCGCTCATCCGCAGAGGTTATGCACTTCAGTTCGCTGCAAAACCTCCTCCTTTCAGAGGAATATTAAAAACAGAGCTGACAGACTCAGAGCAGACCTCCTCCCTGAGGACAGAGATAACAGAGTTGCTGTCAAAGGGAGTGGTTGCCAGAGTACCGGACGAGGAGAAAAACACGGGGTTTTACTCCCGTTATTTTCTCGTCACGAAGAAGTCAGGCGGCTGGAGACCGATTCTCGATCTGTCGACGTTCAACAAATCGATCGTAAAGAGGGGTTTTCACATGCTGACAATGAAGCAGCTGCTGAAAAATGTAAAAAAGGACGATTTCTTCACCTCACTCGACCTGCGGGACGCTTATTGGCACATACCAATAGTTCCAAAACACAGGAAGTTCCTGCGCTTCTCCTTCGAGGAAGCTCAGTTCGAGTTCGAGAGGTTACCCTTCGGCTACTCTTTAGCCCCGCGCACATTTACGAGATGCGTGGGGACCGCGCTCCAGCCGTTGCGCACAGCTGGAATGAGGATTTTCTTTTACCTCGACGATCTGCTTCTGTTAAGCAGCTCGAGGCAGGAAGCTGCAGCTCAAACCAAAGTTTTAGCGGAGCACTTGTTAAAACTGGGGTTTTCAATCAACTGGGGGAAAAGTTCCCCCCTCCCAGATCAAAAGATTATTTATCTGGGGGTAGAACTCAACTCGTGCACGATGAGAGCTCGTCTTTCCGAGCAGAGAGCGCACGACCTGGCAACTCAGCTGTCGCGGGTCAGACCAGGAAAATTAGTGACAGCGGCGACCATCATGCGGCTTCTGGGGCTGATGGCGGCCGGTCACGTGGTCGTGGAGTTAGGTTTGTTGCATATGAGGACGATGCAACGCTGGTTTGCCCGCCTGCACGTGGATCCGGTGCATCAAAAGAGGCGGATGATCAGGGTTCCCCCCTCCGCGGAAGCCGACCTACGTCACTGGGGGAATCCTCTGACGTTGTCAGAAGGAGTCTCCATGACCACACCTACGTCTCATATCCCAGTCTTCACGGACGCCTCCCTGAAGGGCTGGGGGGCGACGTGTCTGGGTCAAACGGTGGGAGCGAGGTGGCCAGAACACACTCGCCTCCATATAAACGTTTTAGAACTTCTGACAGTTTACAAAGTGGTGCAGCATTTTGCTCCCCTGCTTCGAGACCAACATGTACTGATACACACCGACAACCAGGTGGCAGCATCGTACATAAATCGACAAGGCGGTGTTCGCTCAGCCCAGCTGCTGGACGTGGCGAAGCAGCTCCTGCTCTGGGCTCACCAGAACCTACGCTCACTGCGAGCAGTGTACATTCCTGGTGTTCTGAACAGAGGAGCGGACATCATGTCGAGGGGGGGGCACGTCAGGGAGACTGGGCTCTACACCCCGACATAATAAAACAGATCTGGTCCAGGTTCGGCCAACCGAGCGTGGACCTGTTTGCGTCACGGGAGAACGCGCAGTGCGCATTGTGGTTCTCTCTGAGCTCGAAGGACGACCCTCCTCTGGGAGTGGACGCTTTTGCGCACAGCTGGTGGCCAGAGAAACTACTGTACGCTTTCCCACCTGTGGCTCTCGTACCACGCGTCCTGGAGCGAGTCCAGAGGGAGAAGCTGTCAGTCATCCTGATAGCTCCAGAGCGCAAATACGCGCTGTGGTTCCCGGTCCTCCAGCAGCTGTTGTGGGACGAACCCCTGCAGCTTCCGTGGAGAGAGGATGCGCTTCTGCAGGCAGGAGGGGCGATCACGCACCCTCCAGAGATAGGCCAACCCCTGTGGGCTTGGAGGCTGAACGGAACCGTTTAACTCGTCTGGGCCTGTCTCCAGCCGTGGTAAAAACTATTCAAGACGCACGCGCGGCGTCCACATCAACTGTGTACGCGTCAAAATGGGCAGCTTTCCAGCGCTGGTGCACTGAAAGAGGTGTCGACGCCACATCATGTGAGCTGAGATGCGTGTTGTCATTCCTGCAGCTGTTATTAGATAGGAATTTGGCGTATAGTACCATTAAAGTATATGCAGCTGCTATTTCCTCATGTCATGAAGGTTTTGGTGACAGGACGTTATTTAATCAAACGCTGTTGAAGCGTTTTCTGCAAGGTGTGCGCAGACGTCAACCAGTGAGGCGTGACCTCTCACCTCAGTGGGATCTGTCCCTGGTTTTACGCGCCCTGCTCAAAGCTCCCTTCGAACCTCTGAACAACGTGTCACTGAAGTTCCTGTCACTCAAAACTGCACTCTTACTGGCGCTGACGTCAGCAAAGAGAGTGAGCGATTTATGTGCACTGTCTGTGGCCCCATCATGTTTACAAATCCAACAAGATGGAAGCTCTGCCACTTTAAGGCCCAACCCAGCTTTTATGCCAAAAAATTTAAACAGTACGTTTAAATCAAGGCAAATTGTTTTAAATGGGTTCCATCTTCCTCCTCACACTTCAGAGGAGGAAGCCAAACAACATTTGTTGTGCCCTGTCCGTGCGCTACAGTACTATGTGACGCGAACGGCCAGTCTACGCCAGTCCCAGAGTTTGTTCATCCACTACAGGGACAGCTCTGTGGGGCGAGCTCTGTCATCCCAGCGGCTCTCACACTGGCTGTGTGAAGCCATCTCAGAAGCTTACAGAGAGTGTGGAGTAGAACCTCCTCAGACGTTATGTGCTCATTCTACACGGGCGTTGGCGTCCTCTGCAGCTTTACATGGCGGGATGACAGTAAGCAATATCTGTTTGGCGGCCTCGTGGGCCACGCCCTGCACGTTCATAAGATATTACCTGCGTGCAGTGACGTGCGGTGAGGTTCATGGCTGGTGAGGCACTGTGCAGTTTTTTTTCCATACGTATAATAGAAAACAGACAAAAAATGTTCTCCACGTTTTGGCTTCTGTCTGCCAAAGCTTCTTCAGCGCTTTGGATACTTTGGATAGCATTCTTTTCTTCTTTTATAATACATGAACCCTGCAGAGTAGTTTATTCGCCATTTGATTGGCAGCAGTTGTGTTTAAAATCTCATATCAGCAATCTTTACACATACAAACTGTAGCACACAAAAAAGCACATTTAATTTGGAGAAAAAATTATTTTAGTCTTATCCGCTCATTCTCAATCAGTTCATCTGGACAGTTTCTTTTTAGCAGAAACGTTTCACCCTCACTCCAGAGGGCTTCCTCAGTCAGAGTAGTCCAAAGCACACTGAAGTTAACCCACCAAGTAAGCAACTTATGTGGACCAACCAGTTTGCTGTAGCCAAGATGGTTTCTGGGGGCGTGTCCCTCGTCGACTCCTCCCAGGCAGGCAGACATGTCCAAAGTGGTTCAAGACAAGAAAGTTAATTTGGCTACAGCAAACTGGTTGGTCCACATAAGTTGCTTACTTGGTGGGTTAACTTCAGTGTGCTTTGGACTACTCTGACTGAGGAAGCCCTCTGGAGTGAGGGTGAAACGTTTCTGCTAAAAAGAAACTGTCCAGATGAACTGATTGAGAATGAGCGGATTTGATACCTGGACTATTGAGAATTAACTTTCTTATATTATTATTATTATTTTTTATTTTTATTTTTATTTTTATTTATTTTTATGGGAGATTCGTTGTAACCACAAAACGTCGTAACTGGAGACCGTGTAACCCGAGGACTACCACTTTTTTTTGTCACAGCACAAATCTCAGATGTGCTTTTAGGAATCAAATGGGTTTCTCCTGTTTGACAAGTTTTAAATCCTCAGCTGCAACATGCAGAGCTATAAAAGTGCAGATGTTTCTGCTGCTCACGAACCACAGATGGAACCAGATAAAACAACTCATCTAAAGTCTGAGAAGACGGCAGTGGTTTATTTTTAGTCGCAAATCTGCCTTAACACTAAAACTTTCTCACACATTACCACACAACACAAAGATTTTAACACTGGACTCTGTGTCATCAAACGGTTTATTCACTAAGCTCTCGGTCATGTGCTCATACAGTTTGCACTACTTCTCATACTTGCACTAATGTTTGTATTACATCACTGCCTATAATCATAATACTGTTTACATTCTCTGTTTACATTTATTAATACTGTTTACTTTTATTACTACTGCTTACATGTAACTACTACTGTTTACATTTACACTACTCTAATATCTACACCACTGCTGATACATATACAATGTGCTCTGAACGGTCTTATTTAGGGATGCCCAATGTGCCTTACTGCATATGCCACTTTTTGCCTCTATAACAACATCAACTACTACCTCATACATATACTGTGTACATTAACTCATACGCTGCTTTGCCACTTTGCAAATGTCAATGCTAGAAACCTTTAGTTTATTTTAGTTATACTTTTTATACTCTTTTTTTATACTAGTATGCAAAAACTCAGGACAGTATTATGTTCATTAAATGTTTAATGTTTTAGTTTTAGAGTTGGTGTAAATTTTCATACTCTTATTCCACTATGCAAAAAACTCAGGACAGTGTTAGTTTTACTATTTTATGCTTATGTCAATTATTATATGTTTCAGTGTTTCAATGTTTAGATGTTTACTGTTGCACCGAGGGACTGAGAGAAACGCAATTTCGGTCCTGTGTATGTCCTGTACAGTACATATTGCAGATCTGACAATAAAGTTGACTTTGACTTTGACTTTGAAATCCATCCGTCGTTGGTTTTCTGTCGCTCGTGCATAAACATGAACACGTATCCACGATTCACCTCCTGTGGGTCGTGTCTGCTCATTTTTAAAAACAAATAAAGGCATTGCACTTTATGTTGTTGCCAAACGTGTTTATTTTTATTTACAAGGTATGTTTTTCCTGTTGTGGCTCTCCAGAAGCGGTGCAGAATGTGTGTGTGTGTGTGTGTGTGTGTGTCACACTGATGCTCACATCTCCATGCTGTCATGCTGACGGTTCAAACTGTTTATCTCCAATTAAATCTCTCAAAAAGGGTTTTTATATTGGAATAAATGGAGATCATTTATGTTGACCTTTATGTCTGTGAAAACAGCTAACATCTGCAAACATCTGGCATTTGATTTTTTTTATCCAGCTAAACCAAACACTGTAACAAGCAATATATTTCAGCTCTTCATCTCATCAAAAGTCAGTGGCGTCAAAAGCATTAGTAATGTGGGAGGGGGGCACTCTTGTCGGGGGGCCTGGGGGCCCTCCCTCATAAAAATTTGAATAAAATAGATTCCATTTCCTGCATTCTGGTGTATTTTAACAAGCTATTAAACATCTTCATTTACCTATAAGTAAACACTTGATTCAGAAACTAATTGCCTGACCAATA
>JBBPBX010006064.1:9056-19987 GCA_038048925.1 Garcialebias charrua
ATATATATACTATATATATATATATTTTTCTTTTTACTAGCCTTATTGCATATGCCACTTTACCTCTATACCAATATCAACTACCTCATACATATACTGTGTACATTAACTTCATATGCTGCTTTGTCACTCTTTTACAAATGTCAATGCCAGAACCTTCATTTTATTTTATAGATATACTTTTTATACTTTTATACTACTATGCAAAAACTCAGGACAGTATTACACTTTTATTATTTCATTTTATGCTTATGTTTATTAAATGTTTTAGTGTTTTAGTGTTTAAATGGTTACTGTTGCACCGAAGGGACTGAGAGAAATTCAATTTCAATCCTGTGTATGTCCTGTACATATTTCAGTTTTGACAATAAAGTTGACTTTGACTTTGAACAGCACAAAAAGGGACACAGGGGACAGCTCTGGTGGACCGGGACCGGAATACCATTAAAAGTGACCTGTGCACGCCACACTCCGACCCACTGAATACCTCAAGGGACACGGTCAAGTCCACAACCTACTTGTAGACTAGAGAGCATGACTCCTGTGACCCTTTTAGCAACTTCTCAACAGTGAAATTCTGGTCCACAGTAATGAGGGTGTTGCTCCAGTCCATCTTGGTACAGAAGAAGCTGAGGCAAGAAGCTAAGCTCTTGATTTACCGGTCCATCTACGTTTCAACCCAATCTTGTGGTCATGAGATATAAATCATGACGAAGAATAAGATCCTGGTTACAAGAGGCCAAAATGTGCCTCCTCTGTAGTGTGGCTGGTGCACCTCCACCACAAAGTAGTCCCTTGAGGTGGTTCAGACACCTGACTGGGATGCCTTCTCCCTCTGGAGGTTTTTCAGGCATGTCACACTCTGACCCAGAACTTGCAGGAGGGGTTATACAGTATATCTTCTCTTTGAGAACATTTTGGAACCCCCCAGGTTGAACTGAAGAGAGAGGGACGTCCGTGTTTCGCTCCTGGACCTGTTGATAATAATAATAATAATAATAATTGTCTAATCTTGTCATCTGCGTATGTTTCCCATACACAGACGAAATTCGTCTCTGCATTTAACCCAACCACCTACCAGGCGGTGCAGTGAGCAGCCATAGAAGGCGCTCGGGGAGCTGGAGAAATAGGTGTGCACTCATAGACACCCCAAGATGTGTAGTGGCGCGCCGATGACAGAAAACGAGAGGAAAATAGACAGATGGAAATTCAATTAGTCAAATATTAGTGAACACATTGAAACTAAGGACAATTATTTCACCTTTATACTGATGTTTTTAAAAATGTTTCTTGTACGAATGCTTTTCAGAAGCCTGTTGGAACAATGTTGTTTAAATGCCCAGTTGGTATCTTGGACCAAAACTTGCCAACCACCCCCCCCCCCCCCAAAAAAAAACACAACAACAACTAGCGACTAAAGATGATTGAATTAATGAAATGATCTGAACCCAGCAGACGCCCACTGGAAACTAAATGAAAGGTCAGTGGAGAGGGTTGCAGAGGTTATGGGGATTTAAACGTTGGGGTTTCTGTGCCAAACGTGACATGTCAACGTTTAACTCAACCAAAAGTTTCATCTGCCTTGTATTTCACAAGGAAATCAATCCAAGAAAAGAGACTAATGGGGGGAAATATTCTGTTTATTGTCTCCAGTGCCTCTCAGGTTCCATTCTTGAGCCCTAAAAAAGGTGCCAAGCATCAAGGCAGGACTCTGCGGTCCGGTCTAAACTTACATCCATGCCACCTCTGACGACTCAGAGATGCTCTGCTGAAGGGTACATTAAACCTCATGCGGGCTCGCAGTAACAAAAACCAACTGGCTGACATGCACGAGTTCAGACATTTGTAAGCACCTGCACGTTAAGTCAACTGAGATATGAAGAAACAGGCCTCATTAAAGCAAATGTGCATTCGCAGAAACGTTTGTGTGTGTTTATAAGAAGAGTGAAGCTCAGCAGGAAAAATAATCACACAGATCACTTTCCCCTTTGCCCACGGTCCAAATGACTGACTGATGTGTGCACACGGCTGTGAAGGCGCGTGTCCCCGGCAGCCTGCGTGAGTCTTAACATGTTGAGTGTGTTACGCAGGGAGCAGCCAGATCAGGTCACTTTGGAACACAGATACAATTTCAGCAGGTGGCACAACTAACTGTGTGTGCGGATTAGCTTTTGTTACGTTTTAGGACTTTTTCTGATGTAAGCACTTACCTAGATGCCACTTTGGGGTTAAGTTCAAGAGTGAAGGTGAACTGGGTTTATGTTAGGGTTAGGCATGCACCAGTACGGGTCAGGGTCAGGCTGCAGAAGTAACTGGAGATGAATGTCAATGCACAGTCCTAATAAGGATAGAAATACAAACCTGTGTGTGTGTGTGTGTGTGTTCATGTGCATGGACACATTAACCTGCTCTGGACCGAGCTGACCCAGTTCAGATGTGAACCAAACCCCTCTTCAGTCCTGTCTTTCACTTTGACACAAATTATTTGGAAAAACAAGTTTAACAAATGCTTTTCAACGCAGACGTTTTGGTTTGCAGCTGTCCAAGATTTTGGACAAATGATAATAACACTGCGTTGTTTTTTTTTTTACCGGATCTTTCTACATCTGATCCATGTGTTTCTGCTCTTGCCTCTGTGTTGGTAGAGAACTGTAAAATGTTAATAATGGACCCAGCCAAGTTAAATCAGGTCATCTGGACGGTTTATTTGTGTTGAGATGTTTCATCTGTCATCCAAAGGACTTCATCAGTCACAGCAAACTCAGTCCCGCAAGCAGCACAATCACACAGTGGGCCAACCAGTTTGACATCAAAGTTCATGCTCAACAATCCAGGTAAAAATCCTGCTTGACCCACTATGTGAGTGTTCTACTTATTATGGGACTGAGTTTGTTGTGGCTCCTCGGACTGACGAAGTCCTTAGGATGAAAGACAAAACGTTTGAACACAAAGAAACCGCCCAGAGAACCTGATTTAACTGTTGGATTTTTTTTACCTGGATCATTGAGCATGAACTTTGATGTTAATAATTAACCTTTTTATGAGAGCTACAATTTTAAATGGGATACTTTAAACTTTTAAAAGTGTGGTCCTGTGGAAGGATTATGAAAAGTTAACATTGTACCTGTGGCTTTTGACATGTTAATTTGATTCTAAATGTTTGAAAAGACTAACGTCTAGTCCAAGCATGGTCAAGATCAAAGTGAATTGCTGCCATCTTAAAAAACTGCTCCAATTTATAAATAATTCACCATAATTCAGGCAAACTACTTTAGTTATGGCTAGAATGCTATAATATTTATAATATTATAGGTGTGTGATGTGAAGCTAGCAAAACTGTAAAATTGAGTTCCTATGAATTGCTGTAAAATATTTGATATTGGAGTTGTTTTAAGATGCCAGTAATCCACTTTATTTTATTTATTTATTTTCAACCAGTTGAAATTAATTTCTATTGCTCCAAACAAAGGTCAAAGAGCTATCTACAACAGGTGAGATAATGATTTTTCTTAACAATAGAACCTCACATAAAGTAATCTGAGCTAATCCTTTACCTATGATCACTGTCCTTTTTATATTCATGGGTCAGTGTCGTCAACTTCACTACATACTGTAATCTGTTTTAAGTTATGCTACATGTCTGAACATCATTTTATTAATGTACATTTTAAAATATTGTCTATAGTTTATAAACAGTTTGTTCAAATAGACGATGCAAGATCTAATTTATGCAAAGTTTTATCTGGAGTACCACAGGGCTCTGTACTTGCACCTAAGTTGTTTATTTTATATGTAAATGATTTAATGAAGGTGTCCAGTGTCCTTAAATGTGTTATTTTTGCTGATGACACTACTTTTTGTTTGTTTGGGTAAAGACTTGGAACATATGTTTGAGTTGATAAATGTTGAGTTTGTTAAAATCCAATATTGGTATAAATTAAATAAGTTATCGTTGAACCTGGATAAAACCAATTAGCCTACTGTATATGATATTTAGTAAGAAAAAGATAACTGTTGATGTTCCTTCTAAGATTGATGGTATTGAGATATGCAGGGTAAGGGAGGTGAAGTTTGATGATAGGTTGTCATGGAAACAACACATACATTTTGTAAAAACAAAACTATCTAGGTCCATTGCAGTGCTATAGAGTTAGAGATTTACTAAATGATAAAGCACTGTATTTGTTATATAATACAATTATACTCCCGCACTTAATTTACTGTATATATGTTTGGGGTACAGCGTGCAAAACTGTAACTAAGCCTATTTTTACTTTACAGAAAAGAGCTATAAGAATTATTACAAGAAAACATTACTGCCATCCATCAAATGTTTTGTTTCGCAAATTGAAGTTGCTGAAGTTTTATGATTTGATTGGCTATAATATTCTTTTATCATTGTACAAAGCTCAGAACTTCACATTACCCTCAAATATCCAAACGCCTTTTGTAAAAAGGAAAAGTACTTAATCTTAAGGGAACAGATATTTTTGTTATACAACCACAGCATAGAACTAGCTTAAGGAGTAGGTCTACTTTAATTCAGGGAATAGGTCTGGAAAATGATACAAAAGTTGCAAAGTCAATGTCTATTTTTAAGAAAAAAATTAAAATTTTCTGAATAAATATTTATGAATTGGTTCATATCCAAATTACTATATATGGTATAGTGTGATGAGTTATTTATTATGTTATATTTTTATGTGATTGTTGTTTGAATTAATTGTTTGAATTAATTTTGTTTAAAGAAGGGGCAGATATAATAAGATTTTTTTTCTTCTGCTTCCTTTCATTTCATGTTTTGTTTTGATTTTTTAATGTGGTTTTGTAAATAGTTTACTGTGTTTTTAAAAAAAAATCGGAAATGAATAAATAATTTAAATAAATAAATAAATATAGTAATGCAGTTGGGGACAGAAATAAAAAAAGAATAATAAAATACATTTTGATAGGAGTGATTTAGTCAAAAGACAAATTATTTCATCAAGTTAAAACATTGATGATGTATCAGTTTACGTATCAGTTACTGCCTCTTTAACACTTTTAATTAGCTCATTGTGACATTTTTTAAATATAATTAGGCTACTAATATTTTTTTCAGTTCTGGATGTGGGCTAAACACCAGTCCTAACAGAGTTATGTCAGGAAGTGAATTTAAATCAGGTTATTTTGGCTTAAAGTAAATTAGTAGAGTTTAGGGATATGTTTAGATTCAGACTGCACAAATGAGTGTTTGTACAATTTATTGACAAGAATAGTTGCATAAGCTCGTGCGTGTGTGTGTGTACGTCCACAAATATCTTGTCTGTGCTTGCTGTTTTTATTTGCTCGTCCACGCTGAACTGGAATATTGATTGTAAAAATGCCATTTAGTGATTGTCTGGCAGCCAACAGGGCTCAAGGTAAACAGTAAACTTTGGGACACGAGGTGGAAAACACACAAATAAACATGGAGGCAGATTGGATGAATACCAGTACGCACCAGCCAGGAACGCCAACCGTCCTCTCAGATTACAGGGATCGTGTCTCATAACATTTCCAAATAGTTCATTAGCTCCCGAGAAGGGCTCAGGGGTCAGGTCTCACTTTCTCTCTCTCCTGTTTGGCTTTCTATTTAGCTGCTGTTGCACTCTTTGCTGACCCCTCCGGGACAAAAACATTTGATTTAGAATGTAAACCGTGCAAACGCTCAAGAACTGAAAAAAGTGTATGTTTTTAGAAAAACTATGAAAAAATACTTTAAAAAAAAACATTTTAAACTTTATTGTGTCTGACATGACAGAAAGGGTCAGATGATTTGTAACCAAAGTTTTCTCTAGTGGTTTTAACTTTTACTAGGTAACAAATCACTTACCGGTAAGTACATATTGAATTCTGTTGCACCTGTTGCACCCCTATTTCCACGACACATTCTCACAGCATATTATAATTTTGAAGTACATGCAAAATCTTGCTCTGTCTTAACGCGCTGCATCTTTAGTAATGCCTTCATTAGGATAACTCTCCTGCTACCCATGGGTCATAATCACAAGCCCTAAAACTGAGGCCTCATGGGTTATTTTAACCCAAGGGCAGCAGGTGGGCTGACAAGCCCGTCATTATGAACACGATGTGCTTTTGGTGCTTTATTTCGAGAAATAAGTAAAGAATGTGGCTTTTGCTTTGAATAAACTGCCAGTTGACATTTTTATTTGCGTGAGAGAGCATAGCACTTCCTTTGCTGTGATGAATGTGCAACAGAAGTTGAGCAACCAGCTGTTTGTTTAAGTGGTCTGGGTAAACTGACAGGCGATGAAAGCAGCAAATGTAGCCGAAAAGGTCCTGTGGAAGTTGGACTTTTGCCATGCAGACACAAAATTCAGCCACTTTCATTCCAGGGGGAAATATTTACAAAATAATTTTAGTTTAAGACTGTTTTTTTTTTTTTTTTTTTGCATTTGTCCGGTGTGGGTGCATGGTTGTCTCGTTTGTCTCTATGTGTCCCTGTGATGGACTGGAGACCTGTCCAGGGTGTACCATACCTCTCGCACAATGACTGCTGGATATGGGCACCAGTGACCCCCATGACCCAAAAAGGAAGAAGTGGGTATGATAATGGATGGATGCATTTTTGCACAAAATAATCTGATTTGCTTCTCGTCCTCCTGTTGGTGGATTTTGTTGTAGCAACCAGCAGGAGCTTTATTTGATTGTGCCTTTCACCAAATGAAACAAGTCTCTTGGCTGAAGATGAGACAGGAAATTACAACTCTCTTCATTGAGAACAGTTGCTATTTATGTTGCAACGACAACTCTGCCTCTGCCCCCCATGAGAGACCATCCCCAATATCTGCGCTCAATAATGGATTCAGGTTCCTATTTATAGGCCCTCCACTGTCTCTGTTCTCTTTTCCTTCTGACTGTCACTCTGACAGCTCTTGTATTAATTATAGTCGGTGCTGGCCATTATAAAAAAAAAACGGTTGCAGAAAAATTATCAAAGCCTTCGCAGAAGCACACTGTCAGATATTTGAGAACATGAGAAGAGTAGGCGATTCTAACAATAGCTGAATTGAGATGCATTCGGATGTATCACATCTCAGGAACAGGGTTATGAAAAGAAGAATCAAGCCCAAGGATTAAAAAGTTTATTCAGTCAATTGTGAGGAGGCAACAAAATAAGTAATAGGAGGAAATGATGTCCAACAAATTAAAAAGAAGGTATTTTAACAGGGTAAACAAAGCAAAATAAAGGTGTTAAAAGCACATTGGGTAAGGAAAAATCTCATTGATTCAAATTCTCATGACAGAAATCTATAAGTCTGCGTGTGGTCAAGTAACTGTGAATGAGGTAAACAGATATGTGCTGGTGACAGGTCATCACAACCACCTTCTGCCCCTAAGAGACGTCCATTAGCATGTTCTGTAATCTTCATACCAACATGTAACAGCTGGTCTCCTTAGTGGCTTCCCTGCTCACATTCTGAGAGACACTTAGCACAAAATTTAACCCATAACTTTTTCTATAAATTTGACTATTTTTGCACAAACTCAGGTCCTCTGGGCATTCAAAAAACAGCAACAACAAAAAAAGGCAGCTATTATAAAAGTTAAACTGATGAATATTCAGTAAAGATTGCAAACATAACCTTTCTAAAGTTAACTTAACCATTCACCCACTGCATTAAATCTATATTTTAGCAGAAAACCTCAAATGAGGGTTGGAAGAATTTTTTTTTTTTAAATTTAATTTAAAAGAGATCCCAAACTGAAAGCAGCTAAATGAGTCTGTTGTTGTCATGGTTACTGTCTCCTGGTTACATCAAGTTTACTTCCATCCATTTGTATGTGAACCTGTCATATAACTAAACATAAACATGGTTCACCAGCCTGTTTCTGTTATCTTCTCGTTCATGCAGCGTTTCTTCGTTGACACGCAGCGACCTCTACTGGTTTAAACTTGTAACTACAGAGATTGTTGTGTTAAGGCGTTCTTTTTAAATAAAGTTTTTTTTTCTTTAAAAACTCGATTAAACATGGCCGCCCTAGCAACCACCGGACGCGATGAGAGACTGTGCTCGGTAGATATGACAAACAAACCTATTTGCTGTATTTTCTCCAAAACGGACACATGTTTGAATCATTTGGAGGCAGTGGACAAAAATGAAAGACAAGATAACTAATTAGGTTTAATTTAAAGTTAGATGTTTACTCCACTCGATTTTGTCCGACATATGTCAGGGGCGATTCTAAAATCTGCCCATCAGGGGTGCTGACAACATAGTGGGGTGGGACACTGGTGGGTGGTCTGTGTCGTGTTCATATTTTTAGAACAAAAACGTGGGACTCCTGGCAAACACTTTTAATAGTAAAGCAAACGTCTCCCCCGCGTGCTGCATAACCACGTCACATCCTCCAAGATCTGTAGTGTTTAACATTTATTATTCATGAACACCACAGTCTGGGGGTCCTCACCCAGAAATTTTTGACTTACGACGGAGATCCGTTCCTACGCTGCGTCGTAACCCGAATTTCAACGTAGGTCGAAACATACGTCCAAACTGCACCTTATACGTACAGACTGTATTTTAACAAGCACTTAGCCTATCCTAACACAGTACCCTACATAATTATCAAAAAACACATACATTTTAGAGCCATAATGAAGGGGAAAAAAAGAGTTAGTTTCCTACTCTGGTATGCTGGTGAAGCCATTTCCGCTGTTCCTCCGTCCCTCCTCCGGATTCTCCATTCGTTTACGTTGTAAAACCGCCATCCATAAAACAGCTACTTTTCCACAGCTGCTGCCTGTCCAGCTTGGTCCAACAAGTTTTGTTTTGTTTTTTGAATGTCCAAAGGACCAGACTTGGCTTTTTTAGAGAGTACAGAGCAGCTGTAGCCTCCACAGCTAACCGGAAACTGCCGGAAACTGCGTAACTCGGCTTTTCAAAATAAAAATGTCAATATTTTTATTTATTTTTAATTTTTAATTTTTAATTTAAATTTTTTAATGGAGATGCGTGTCGTAACCACGAAACGTCGTAACTCAAGACCGTCGTAAGTCGAGGACTACCTGTAACTATTTTAGAGAGCTCCGCACAACAAGAAGTAGCACTAAGCTAGCAGCGTGCAATGCAGACGTGCTAGCTAAGATGCTACAGACGTAAGCTCTGCTTTACATTACACAACCTAACACTTGGTACAAAATTAGTTTAGTTTTAACTGATTACAGTATAACAAATTGATTAACTAACAAACAAATATTAAACCTATGCAACCAGATGTTGCAACATAGCTGTACCTACACAACACAAAACAAAACACAGCTAGCTTCAAGCATTAACCTACAATGTAATTAGCATACAATGTAATTATGACAGAAAATGGAGGATTTACTGCAGTTACCTTCGTACACATGAACATGTGGTACTTCCTGTTTATCACTGTTATATTCAGCTGCTCATGAGGTCGGCCGCAGGGCTTTATCATCTTTTACATTTTTCCAGACTCAGTTTACAGTAGGTTTTGGAAATGGAATAAACTGTATTCCACCTTCTAAACGTTGCTATTATGATATATACAGGGTTGTGTGCTCTCTCCACTGCTCTTCTCTCTATACACCAATGACTGCACCTCTAATGACCCGTCTGTTAAACTCCTGAAGTTCGCAGATGACACTACAGTCATTGGACTTATCAGTGATGACGACGAGTCTGCGTACCGACAGGAGGTGGAACGACTGATGTCCTGGTGCAGCCTGAACAAACTGGAGCTGAACACACTGAAGACAGTAGAGATGAGAGTGGACTTCAGGAGACACCCCCCAGAACTGCTGCCCCTCAAAATCTTCAACAGCCCCGTGTCTACGGTAGAGTCCTTCAGGTTCCTGGGAACCACCATCTCACATGACCTGAAGTGGGAGCCCAACATCACCTCCATCCTCAAAAAGGCCCAGCAGAGACTGTACTTCCTACGCCAGTTGAGGAAGCTGGACCTGCCTCAGGAGCTGCTGATCCAGTTCTACACTGCAGTCATTGAGTCCATCCTGTGTACATCCATCACAGTCTGGTTTGGAGCAGCCACAAGGCAGGACAGGAACAGGCTGCAGCGAACAGTGAGGACAGCTGAGAAAGTCATTGGGGCTTCACTGCCCTCCATTCAGGACTTGTACCACGCAAGAACCAGGAAACGGGCTGGAAAAATCATCACAGACTCCACACACCCGGGTCACAACATGTTCCAACTTCTCCCGTCTGGCAGACGCTACAGATCTCTGTCCACTAAGACTGCCAGACACAAAAACAGTTTCTTCCCCCAGGCCATCACCATCATCAACAGCTGATCATCAGACATCCATCAGCGTGACCCCCAACCCATTCACAACCCCCATGTGATGTGAATCCTTCTGTATTTTGTGTATTATTTGTACGTTTTTTTTTTATGTAAAGTATCTGTATAGTTTTTAGCATTTTTAGAGAGACACTTTCTAGAGAGACACGAACAGCCGGAAACAAATTCCTTGTGTGTGTCAACATACTTGGCCAATAAACCTGATTCTGATTCTAGATTATTATTGATTTTACTTGATTTTATCACTTGTTTTATTTATTTTTTATTTTTTTAAAGCAGGCTTATTCTGCCTCCACATGATTCTGTTTTTAATCTTAGTTGATATTATTATTGATTTTACTTGATTTTATCACTTGTTTTATTTGTTGTAGCACTTTGAGATTTTTATTAATGAAAAGTGTGGTATAAATTGAATTCATTATTATTATTATTATTATAAAGCAGGACTATTCAACTAAACTGCTCAGGGGGCCACAGTTACTAACAACCCACAGCTCAGGGGCCGAGCATCCAGCAATTAAAGTCATTATGTAAATAAAACAAGTATTACAATGATCTGTTACCTTTTCAATTTGTTTATTTTGTTGCACTGAATCATAAAT